>JAHREE010000461.1:1316287-1336421 GCA_033628505.1 Tringa tobata | reverse complement strand
TTTCCCCCCCCGGTGTACATTAGCAAATGTGCTGCATTAAATACCTATCTTCATATTGTTTCCATCAGCTGCCTTCAAGCCTGTGGGTAAATTGTTCCCCCGTGAGGACTGTTAAACCGTAAGACACAGTGAGATTAAACAACGACACTACCATGAAAACGCACGGGGAGATGTTGCTGGAATAAATCACGGGGAAGGGGGAGCTCTGTGCTCCGGTGTTCGCCGGCAACGCATCGCTCCTGGGGACCACAACCAACCCTGTCCGATGAAGCTTGACCAGGGGACCTGCCATCACAGCAGGGATGCTCATGGTTGACATGCACTGGGACTACCTGGTGGTCTCCTAAAATCCATCTTTTCGGTGCTTCTGAGTTGCTTGGCCAACAGGCTTTCACCAGAGCTCTGATTTTATAGAAATATAGAATACTTTGGGTGGGAGGGGACCTTTAAGGGCCATCTAGTCCAACCCCCTGCCATGAATAAGAACATCTTCAACCAGACCAGGTTGCTCAGAGCCCCGTCCAACCTGACATTGAATGTTTTCAAGGATGGGGCATCTACCACCTCACTGGGCAACCTGGGCCAGTGTCTCACCACCCTCAGCATAAAACCTTTCTTCCTTAGATCTAGTCTAAATCTCTGCTCTTTTGGTTTAAAACCATTACCCCTCACTCTATCCCTGTAAATTATCTGCAGTGCTCATGCTGGCAGGGGCAGGTCTGGTTGACATGCTCAGCCCGAGGAAGTGCCACTTCCTTGGGCAAAATCATTTTCCTCCCTCAGGTGGAGTCTGGTGTTTTTCACAGTGGCAGCTGCTTGATTTTTCTGTAGAAAATTCAACTGTGGGGACTTTTTCTTCGCTGACTCCTTCTTCTCGTTTGCGTTTCTCTAATCAAACTGAGAAGCTCCTCCATGCCCAGCTACCAGAGGGGACTCTTTGAAGTGCAAGAAGTATTACTGTAAAACCTCTCTTTTTGGTATTAGCTCAGGGAGGGATACAGGGAAGTTAAGCCTTGAGCCATCCCAAATTTTCTGTATCTTGGCCGTAACTCCATCTTATTCCTTTTATGATTTAGATGAGATCTCAGGAAGAACTTCTTTGGTGTGAGGGTGGTGAGAGCCTGTCCCAGGTTGCCCAGAGAAGCTGTGGCTGCCCCATCCCTGGAGGGGCTCAAGACGAGGCTGGATGGGGCTTTGAGCAACCTGGTTTGGTGGGAGGTGTCCCTGCTCATGGCAGGGGGTTGAAACTAGATGATCTTTAAGGTCCCTTCCAACCCAAACCATTCTGTGATTTTATGATCCTATGATGACTGCTCCAAATTTCCTCTCCCCTTTGATTCAGAGAGAGCTGGTGGCAGCAGGACACACTTGTAACGTTGGATAGGGAAGGACAGGATCCGTGTACCTGTGCAGGATCTGGCCAGACCTGAGCAGAAGGACCATGGGGAAACAGCAATGCGATCATCTCAACATGATGAGAGGCTGCCCAGGAGACAACTGGGGGGGATGCTCATTAAAGCTGTAAATCAGTGAAATGAATGAGCTGATCAAAGGGTGAGGAAGAGGGAGGCCTCTTCCGGTGGCCAGGCTGGATTTGAGCAGGTTGAGATCTGTCAGGCTGGACCTCGTTGGCTTTGCTGGGGACATCGAGGCCTCGTGCATCTCCTCTGGGTGGTGATGGCTTTGCTGCTGGTGGTGAGTGATAAATCTTGGGGGTGACGACGGGAGCTTTTTGTTGAAAATGCTTCGTAGCAGAGAAAAATTAAAACTACTCATTTTTTTTTTCCATGCCCAATCCTACTCGCGTGTTGCTGCGGAAATCTTTGTGGGTTTCCAGTTGCATCTTATTTACCGTACTCTTTAATGGCATAATGAGGGTTCTTATTGCTACTTTAATTTAACTGTAGTATCTTCAACAGCATTCAGAGGCTTGCATTAAAGATGTTGCTTATCAGGGTAAACTTGAACCGTTTAATAGCCTGGGCCAGTTGATAATAGTGCCAAGATAAATACGGGTCTGTGATTTTTCTCTCTTGCACTTCAGTGTCTTTGTAGAAGGAGGTGCATCGCAAAACATGAAAATTAGGAAGTTCAGGGGAAAAGCAGTTGCTGAATCACGGTTATAAAGTGGGGGAATAAACTGATGAGGCAGAGAGTTCTTGATTTCAACCTGAACTTCTGTACAGATGAACACAAAGAAGAGCAGATTTCATCTTTGCTTCCTGTGCTGGGATCTCCCTTCGGTCCCATCTGTTCTTTGTTGTTGGATGATCTCTGTGTCCTGTGAGCAGTGGGTGACACCTTCCCTGAGCCACCTGGAAATTACACCCGTGGTGGAGCCCCTGTCAGCCCTGATGCAGATGACGCTGCAGGGGGTGTCCAGAGGGTGTCTGCCTTGCTCCATGGATGATGATTTGGGGTCAATACTCACCATCAATGGATTCCCAGTGTGAAAGTGGCTCCATCACAGCTTTGGGGTATTATGAATGGGATTGTGAGAGTCTCTGATGGAAATGGGGTTCCTCAACAAGGTAGAGCAGGGAGTGACTGAATGCTGCAGAGATGCCCATGCAGGGGTGAATGCTGGTCTTTGCTCTTCGGTTTGGAATTCACCTTCTGGACGTCCCCATCCAAAGTGTTATAGTCAATGTCTCGATGTCCAAGCAGAAACGAGTACCAAGTGGTGTCCCTTTATGGTCTGTACTGGAACTATAACTGTTTAATATCTTCTTCAGTGACATAGGATTGAGTGCAACCTCATCTAGTCTGCAGATGACACCAAACTGAGTGGTGCTGTTGATTCCCTTGAGGGAAGGGATGCCATCCAGAGGGACCTGGACAGGCTGGAGAAGTGAGCCCATGCAAACCTCATGAAGCTCAAGAAGGCCAAGTGCAGGAAGCTCTAAGGTGGCAGAGAAGGGATGCAAAGGAGAGCCTCATCCCTTAGGTCATTTCTATTTGTGTGTCGCCCCGGGGGAATGGATGCTGCAGGGACAAGGCTTTTTCAGTCCCTCCCAGCTATTTTGCTGCCTCTTAAATATGATGTTCCCAGTGACTTCAGAAACTCTGTCCAATTCTTGCTCCACCTGCGGAGGTATGTTAGCTCAGCTGCTGTTTCATTGCCCACAAATACCAAGAGAGACGGTTCACAGCGTTGCAGTAGAACCTGGAGAGCATTTGGTAGATCCCAAATCCTATCAAGCATTTGGAGAAGGCCATCAGAAGTCAACGCTTCCCTACAAGCATTTTTCTAGGGCACCAAACTCTTTTTTGGGGGGGCAGAAACCCATTTTGGAGCAAATTCCTTAAGATAATCGTGTCGGCTAAATTTCTCCATCATTATTCCACAGCCTGGATGATGTTCAGATGTATTGTCCTCCAGGTTTTAATGACAGGGAGCTGGGATTTTTTTTTATTTTTTTTTTAAGGCTGCTTCCATCTGCACCCAATTATAAAAAAGCCATCAAAAAAAAGCTATTTACTGGCTGTCAGTTCGGAGCGGCGTCAGAAAACGGCTCCGCCACCTCCAGCGATAGCTTCCCAACAGCCACTTACTGCTGAGACGTGGTGGGTAAGAGGGACATTAAAACAGCCTGACATCAATCCCGCTGCTCGGCGATGGGGCCACCTTCAATAGCCCCGGTGAAGCTACGTGGCTGCGCAGAGGGTTTTAAAAACTAGAAAGCACTTGAGTTGAGGCCCTTAGATTTGGGGGATTAACTCATGCTTTTAATGCTTCCCTTCCCCAGAAGGTCTGTTTGGTACTTTTATCACCACGGTGCTCTGGGTTTCCAGGCAGGAGCTGGGCTCCTGTCCGTCGTAATGGACGGAGAGATGGACATGGGTCCAAGGAGATGGGAAGATGCTCCAGCACTTGGCCATCTCTTGTCTGTCTGCTGGTCCCTTGTCACCTTCCGTCCCCCGGCGCTGGCAAAGGAGCGATGGAGCAGGGGGTGAGACAAGCCTGGAGATACTTGAGAAGTTCAACCTGGGCAAACTGCTGGTGGAGCGGAGCCGGGAATGCCGGGCTGGATGAGACCTCTCATCCCCACCTCGTAAGGTCAGTGGGCGGTTGTTGATCGGCCCAGTAACCCAGCTTCCCCTTCCTCCCGCCCTCCACCGTCTCTTGCCAAGCTCGTTCGTGGAAAATGTTAATTAACGTCATTCCCCAGGCTGAGCCGGGACCTTGAACCAGTTGCTGCCTCCTCCTTTGCCAGGTCGGTGCTAAAGAAGGCTGCGCCCTGCAAACCTCCTCGTCCCCCGTCCTGCTCCCTGCGTGCGTTGGGGACCGTTGGACCATTTAAGGCTTTGTGGGTCGTTAACAGCACCTTGAATTTCACCCAGGGCTGTCTTGGCAGCCAGAGAGGAGTCCCGGCCACGGGGGTTGCCAGCCGGGCACCCTCCCAGTCCCGGGCACCGCTGCTGGTCTGGGCTGCTGGGGGGAACCCCAGAGCCAGGACACCGGGATGGAGACATGGGCAAGATGGGCACATCCTCCTCAGCACCCGAGGATTCTCCCCAGGGTTTTTTAGGGGTGCTCTGAGTTTTCTCTCATCTCTTTTGGATGGGACCGGAGGAGGTTTTTTTCTCTTTTTATGGTCCAACCTGCGGGTTGGCGGGGGTCCCGCGGGGGTATAATTAGCCACCCCGACAGGTGGAAGGGATCGGATGGCCCCCAGGCGCGGGGGTGGCACCCCGTGGCCCCCGCTCGGCTTCACCCTGGTTGACACATGGCAAGGGGCAAACCTTAGGGCAACCCAGCCCCGGCGTGTTTGGGATGCAGGGCAAGAACAGAAATGCTGCCGTAAATAAACAGGAGGGGCTTTTCCAGCCACCGAGGCGATCCCAGCCTCTCTGTCCCAGCCCCGAAACAGCGGTGATGGACGGGGTGTTACGGAAGAAGGGCCCAGCCCTGGGAGCGGCGTGGAAAAGCCATTAGAAACCCGAGCTGGGGACACAACCCTGGGATTAGTCGGACACGGTTTGTTTTCTTTATTAAGTAGCTTTTTGCCGTGGAGCCAATAAACGTGGTCTGGTCCAATGATTGACTTCCAGGGCGGTGCCGGTGAGAGCACGGGGGAGGTGGCACATCGCGATACCCAGCCAGGACCATGACACTGTCCCCCCCCGCCCAGGGATTTGTAACCGGTCCCTCAGGTTCCCTGCTGGGAAGAAACAGCCATGTTTCTCAGCTTTTCCCCAAAATAGCATCATTCTTCGGCAAAACAGCAGCACCACCAGCTGCGAGGGTGGTGCATCCAACTGCCCGAAAGGAGGTGGTAGGGAGGTTGGTGTTGGTCTCTTCTCCCAAATAACAAGCAATAGGACAAGAGGAAACGTCCTCAAGTTAGGATGGATCTTAGGAAAGATTTCGTCACCAAAAGGGTTATCAGGCATTGGAAGAGGCTGCCCATGGAAGTGGTGGAGTCACCATCCCTGGAGGTACTGAAAAGACTGGTAGATGTGGTGCTGAGGGACATGGGTTAGTGGTGGTTTTGGCAATCTAAGGTTTACAGTTGGACTCAATGACGTAAAGGGTCTTTTCCAACCTTGATGATTCTATAATCCACGTGTCTTTTTGAGGCCAGGTCTCTATTTTCCTGCTCTTTTCCCTCCCAAGTCCATTTTGTGCTGGACACCACTATACAGGAGTTGATCTCACCTCCTTGGCCAGAGGCTCTGAAGAGCTGCTACCCTGGCAATGAATGATGTCCTTGCATATGACAGGGAAGTTGGACCAGATGATCTTGAGAAGACTTAGGGGGAATCTAATCAATGCTTATGAATACTTAAAGGGAGGGTGCCAGGAGGACAGGGCTGGTCTTTTTTTCAGTGGTGCCCAGTGACAGGATAAGAGGTAACGGGCACAAACTTGAGTATAAGAAGTTCCACCTAAACGTGAGAAGGAACTTCTCTCCTGTAAGAGTGGTAAAGCACTGGAACAAGCTGCCCAGAGAGGTGGTGGAGTCTCCTTCTCTGGAGACATTCCAAACCCACCTGGACAAGTTCCTGTGCAACCCGCTCTAGGTAGACCCGCTCTGGCGGGGGGGGGGTTGGACTAGATGATCTCCAGAGGTCCCTTCCAACCTCATACGATTCTATGATCTTGAAAGGTCCTTTCCAACCCAAACCATTCTATGATTCTGTGATTCTATGAAACATAGGATTTTGGAGTAAGGGCAGAGCCTGAGTGTTGTTCAGAGATGACTCTACTTTCAGGTTGCCCATTGGGTTGTAGACTTGCCACTGAAGCTCTTTCAAATAGAGGGGGAAAGTCATAGGAACTAGCTTTTTTAAATGAATTTTCAGTGGAAAAGCGGTGCTGTCACTGCACCGTCCCCCCCATCGAGCCGATGTCCGTGTGTCCATCTGGATCCCAGCCCTCCTGCTGCTCAGTGCCATCCCCAGCCTCCAGCAGATGAGCTCCTTGCTCTGCTGCCAACTTCATCGACTGGCCCCAGGCATCGGAGCTGCTGAACCTTCCTGCCCTTTCAAGGAGAGAGCTCCCAGGGCTCAGCGGGGCTGCTGCTTAATCCCAAAGGTCATCTTGAGGAGCGTCTCCCATGCCCCCAAAGTCAAGTTGCATTAAAAGGGCAAGAGCTCACCTACATCCCACCTCGTCAGGAAGATGCATTTTTATAAACAGGCGAGAATGATCATGCTGAAACCCTCACTGTGTGTCTTTTCCTGTGGATTTGTCCCCTTTTCCCCCAAACTTGTGCAAAAGAGGGTTCCCTACCTCCTGAAAGGAGGTTGTAGAGAGGTGGGGGTGGTCTCTTTTCTCAAGGAACAGGCAATAGGACAAGAGGAAACGGCCTCAAGTTGTGCAGGGGAAGGTTTAGGATGGATATTAGGAAAAATTTCTGCATGAAAAGGGTTATCAAATAATTGAAGAGGCTGCCCAGGGCAGTGGTGGAATCGCCATCCCTGGAGGCATTGAAAAGCCGGGCAGATGGGGTGCTGAGGGACATGGGTTAGTGGTGGGCTTGTCAGTGTTGGGCTGCTGGTTGGACTCGATGATCTGAAAGGTCCCTTCCAACCCCAACAATTCTATGACTATGAAAATTTGAGCATCTGTGCTGTCCGGTAGCCAGGTTTGCAGGGTGGGTGCCCGAGAGCAGAAGGACCCACATAGGGAAAAAATAGGCTCCGTCTTTGCTCATGGAGAAGGTGAACAGGCAAATGGGTCTTGGTGTTGTGGAGCCTTCATTGCGCTGTGTGTGTGGCGTTGGGTCTTGCCATGGGTGTCGTCGTGGGGTGGTGCCAAGGTGGGCTCATCCTGAGGGGTAGGAGGGAGCATCCTGAGTGGGAATGGATTCCCCCAGGGAATTGTGGGGCCAAGCAGGGCTCCAAGACCTTCTCCCACCCTGCATTCTTTGGGATATGCTGGGATGAGCTCTCTGGGTCACTGGGTGTTGGGAACAGTTGGAGATTAGAGAGAGACTGTTCTTTCTCTCTCCCCCCTGGCCAACATTCCCAGCCACACAGATAGAAATCCCACCCAAAGGCGTCTCTTCTGCCCTGTCTGCATCTCATCCCACCTTTCTTTCTACCAAAAAGGGACATTTCCCAGCAGAAAGCCTTGTCTGGAGGAAGCTGTGGAGCACTACCAACATCTCCCATTGACATAACTGGTGGTTGCGGGGACAGCTGTGACAGTTGCTGCTGGGAGCCACCTGAATTACTGGCTGGGAGCACAGGAGCAGTTTTAGGGGTGAACATGTTGATGCTGTCATTTTGCCAGTCCTGTGCTGTGGCTGCACTAAGCTTCCTTGGACAGGAGAGCATCAACCAAGTTCATTTCCAAGCCCTGAGCAGACCAGGTTGAGCTCCAACCCTCAGCCACCTTCATCAGGAGGGTGGTCCAGGCAGCAATCCCAAAATAAGTCCTAAAAATGCTTCATTCCTGCTCTTTCCTGCTCCTCCCCAAATCCCAAGCATGCCTGAGACAAGAAAACCCTGTGTTCTCTCCAAAACCAGCCTCTCAAGCCCAGTTAACCTCTTTGGGACCCTCCTTTTGGGATGTCCTCTTTGGGACATCACCAGCGTGGGGGCAGATCATTGTTGTTAAGACTTTGGTGGTTTGGGTCCATAAAATCAGGCTCTTGGAAAGATATGGGTGAGTGTGTAATGTCTCCCAGAGGATAATATTATTTTTAAATAGTATTTTGGCATGGAATAGTGTTTTGATACAGAGAAGGAAGCACCTACACGTCCTTCTTTTCCTTTAACAATGTGGTGGTGCCACTTGAAGGAGCTCAGCTCTGAGAACTTGTCCTCCCTGCGGGGGCTTTCGCTGCCTTTCCCAACGTTCTTCTCTTTTTCCCTCGCAGTGCAAGAAGAAGCACACCCTGGTTTGTCCCGACTTTGCCAAGAAAGGTGTCTGCCCCAGGGGTGCCCAGTGCAAGCTCCTGCACCCTCAGAAGAAGCGCCACGCAAGAAAGGCAGAAGATGAGGACCGCAGCACCCCTCCCTCCAAGTGGAGACGGGTCTGGGAGGAGACAAGCAGGTAGGAAAGAGCAGAAGAAACCCACTTTGCTGCTCCACAACAGTTCTCTTCCCGTCCTCTTTCAGATGTGTATCCATCTGCCTGATGGTTTATTTTAAGACTTTGCTGATGCGGGTCACTGTGGTGCCTTCTTGGTAGTGCCACCATGGGCAATAGGGTTGAGGAGGGTCCATGCTTGAGGGAGAAGTCTCCAGACAGAGCTGATGGAGAGGAAGGAGAGGAAAACATCTTGCTATCTGATGCGTGCCGTTGAAGTGTGTGTATCTTCACCCTTATGTGCTGCCCAGGGCTTTGGCACCTCTAGGTATCTCGGAGGCTTTTGCAGACCTTCCTTCTGGGAGATGGAGAAGGCCTGATAGAGACTCCACCACCAAAACTGGGTACAGCTTATCCATAGCTTGGTGGGAAACTGGAAACCATCATCCCTCTTCCTTTCTCTTCTTCAAATCCATGGTGGAGAGCAGAGCTGAGTCCTCAATGTGACATGCAGGGGCTCACCATCAGGGCGGGACTCGCCGCCTGAAGAAGCAGAAGTGGAGGTGGACATGGAAATAAAATAGGCTTTGTTAAGCCTTTTGATGGCTAATCCTTGGAAGCTCTCCGAGCTCTCTCTGGGCAAAGACGATGCTTTTGGGTGCTGGGATGGAGCCTGCAGGCTGAGGGACACGTTGGTCCTCATCCCCACAGGGACACAGATTTTCTTGAGCTTGGTGCATCCTTGCCTTCTTCTGCCCTCATCCCTGAGCCCTGCCTGTGGAACGACTCCATCCCGATGTAATTTAAAATGTGGTCAAATTGAAATTTGGCTTTAAAAGGATGCCCCATCCCTGGAGGGGTTCAAGGCCAGGCTGGATGGGGCTTTGAGCAACCTGCTCTAGTGGGAGGTGTCCCTGCCCATGGCCCATCACTCGATGATCTTTAAGGTCCCTCCCAACTCTAACCATTCTATGATTCTATGATCTAAGAATCCCGGTTAATGGGAGGAGAGAACGCTGGCTTGGATGCTCAGCTCTTCCATGGATCTTTGGAGTGGGATGTGGGGATGAAGGTGGGATGGAAATGGTGGGGGGTCTTGGGAGTTGTGCTGGTCTGGTCCATACTCTAGCCCGGTCCTGGGTCTCATCCTGGCCCTGCCTTGTAAGGTAGCGGAGGGGGGACGAGCGCTCAGTCGGACTCTCCGAACTTATCCTTGGTGACAGAAGAGCCTTGGAATGACACTCAGCTCACGTCCCCCCCCGGTGTGAACGAGGTGTAAAATAGCTCCTTGCTCTTTTTAGGTAAGGAGACGGGAGCTCGGGGCTGGGCGGTGGGAGGCACACCCCCCTCCTCCCCCCAGCCCCGGGGCTGGCTCCTGGCATCCTCCGCGGGGAAAGGGAGCCCGTCCGAGCTTGGAAGCTGCTCGGGAGGTGGGGTTTTTTTTAATCCCTTTATTGGCACCATCATCGGAGACGTCGGATGAGCTGAAGTGTCACGTCCAGCTGGGCTGGGAAGAGGGCGGAAAGGCTGGGGCTGTGCCAGAGCCAGTGGGGCATCTTCCAGCCATCCCTGCTCCCTCCGCCTCTCCTCTTCTCCAGCCGGCACCCAAAAGGGAGCCTGGCACCTCCAGGAGCATCCAAGAGCTGGAAACCTGGCAGAGAAGCCCAGGGCAGGGGATCCAGCTGGGAAATAAGAAACTCTGGCTGAATTTGAGCTGGCTCCTGGGAAATCAGAGATACGGAGCATCCTAGGGTAGAACTGGGACGGAGCCCAGCCTCTTCCATTGCACGTGGTGTTGCCAAGAAGGATCATTTTATTTTTCCTTCTTATTTTTTTCTTCCTGCAGGAATAATCCAGCTCAGGTCCACGATGACGGAGAAATGCCCGGACCTTCCAGCGCGGAGCAAGAAGTGAAGTTTTGGAAAGAGACGGAGACCTCAGCGACCAACAGGCTGCAAAAGCTGCCCTCCTTCATCTCCCTCCAGTCCTCCCCCTGCCCCAGTGACCCGGGCTGCAAAGTGGAGAAGGAGGAAGAGGAGTCGGAGGACGAGCCAGGTAGGAAGCACTTGCTCTGCTTTTTGCTCACGCGTGCTCCGATTCACTGAGAGAGAGATTCTCCTGCTGCTCTCCCATGGCTTTTGGTGGGATCGGTGTTCCTCACGAGTCACCAAACCAGTTAAGCTGGGAGCTCAAACTGGGATGACAATGGAGACTGGCATCTCCGTGCACGCCCCCGGCTCTGCTCCCGAAACCACGCGGTAGGATTTTACCCCCATCTTTTATCATCGGCTCCTTCTTCCTTCTCCTATAAATTATCCGATGATGAATCCAGTCTCGTTCCTCTGACGGAGCCGCAGCGGTTCCCGGTAGGAAGGCATTTCAGAGGGATGCAGGGATGTTGTGCCTCATCACTGGACCTGGAGAAGGACCTCTGGACCATCCATCACACGCGTTTCCCGACGTGAAATAGCTTCAAAGCTTTAAAATAAAAACGTCCCTGGTAAGACGTGGGACGGGGCGTTTCCAAGTTGGAAGGAAGAGCTGTGTTAGTTTGAGAGGAGCTGCTTTGCTTTTTGTATTAAAAGGTGGGGGAAGAGGCTTTGGAAATCAGTAAAATTTTTGGAAAATGGAGTTTTAGGGCGAGCAAAACTTCTTACAAACACGTGAGAGGAAACAGCTTCTGCCTCAACTTTTTTTTTTGAATTTTGGAAAAGTTTGGGGAAATGTTTTAACTGTTTGAAATGGAACTGACTGTGGGGGAAAAAAAAGCAGGAGAAAATTGTTGAAGCAATGAGAAGAAACGTCTTTGTTTTCTCTGCAAAGTGGCTGGTGGTGGAGATTCACTCCATTTCTGCTTCTCCAACATTTTCCTTGGTTCCTCCTCTCCCAGTTCAGCTCCTGTACTGGAAAATCCCTTAATCACCAGCAGCTCTGAGGGAAGAGACAAGACTTTGGGGCGCTCTGGGGATGTCTCTGTAGGAGAAGAGGTGATGGAGATGGTGAGGCAGAGATTGTGCCTGGTCCTTCCTGGCACTGGATGGGAGGTTTTTGGCCAGACCATGCTTCATGTTTTCCTTTTCATCTCCCATCCTTTGCTGGAGGGATGTGCAGCAGCTGCATCTCCTGAGCACCACCGTAGAAAGCAGGGGGGGACAGCACCCGGCTCAGAAATCAAAATATTTTGGGGCAATAGGGATGAAATCTGCTCGGCTGGTGGAAAATGTGGTTCAGTATGATCCGAAAGGCTGGAGCATCTCTCCCCATCTTCCATCCCATGCCTCCTCTGAGCGATCACGCAGCCGGAGTGGGATCCCACTGGGAGAAGGGATGAATTCAGGCGCCGAAAGCCGGGCTGGGGCTGGTTTGTAAGTGGGTGCCAAGGATCTGCGAGGCTTTGCCTGGCTTGGCCACGAAAGCTCTTCGAGCCAGGGAGGGCTGAGATGCCTCAACGCTGTTGGAAAGAAAATTCCCAGGATTAACAACATATTCCTGAAGTCACAGGCGAGCGCCTGCGCTGTGGAACCGTGGTGCGGCGGAGACGGCGAGGGACTGTTCCGGCTGGGAAAGCTCCTCATTGCAAGGTGGGATGAAGCACTCGGCTTCCCTTTTCCAGGGATTTCTTCCCCTTTGAGTGCCTCCCTCTTTCCCTCTCCTTGGCCCTGCTTCAACTCCCTTTTGATCTCGGCGGCGGGGCCGGGGGGAACGTTCCCAAAGCAGCGGCTTAATCGGGTTTTTTTATCTCTGCCATGAAGACGGAGCAATTAATCCCCGGACAAAAAAGCTGTCGAAATGCCTTGGATTGCACTTGGCAGCCTGGAATAACCCAGTGGAGAGGGCAGAGGCATCATCCTGGCAGCGGGGGCATCCTTTTCCTCTTAACTCTGGTTTCCACCTTCAGGGGAGGATGATTTCCAGGCGTTGCGGGTGGGAGGATGAGGAGAAGGAGCTGGTTCAGTCCAGGGACGACGGGAGGAAGGCTGTGGGGAGCTGATGGGTACGGAGTCGGGCTGCACATCCCTCCGTGCTCCTTTGCCCGGGGAGCGTGTGGCATCGGGAAAGGGGATGCTGGAGGATCCGTAGGAAAGGAAAACTGGGCAGGAATTGCATATGGATGTAAAATCATCTGATGCTGAAACAGTTTTCATGCCAAAGGGATTCAGTGATGGCATGCGGTGAAGTCTGGGGGGTAAAAATTCTTTTTGGTGCCTGCTTTTGCCCGTTGTCAGTGCTGGGATGTGCTCAGTAATTAAAAGTCTCATCTCAACGCACAAACGAAGGGACCCGGGGACACAGCAGCAGCCGGGGACCCCCACGACCTCACGGGAGAAAAGGAGCTTGGACCACTAACGAGTCATCATCTCTGGAGGGTGCAGGATGAGGCCATTGATGCTGCTAAAGGACCAAATGCTTCATGGTGGCCAAATTACCAGGACCTGGTGCTTATGGCTTTGAGGTGCTGTTTTGAGCAGAGATGGTGGTCAGGATGGGTCCTCCCGTAGCTGGGGTCTGCGATGGGGTTTGGGGGGTCTGCGCCGTCCCCACTGAAGCCTTTGTACCAAGAATAATATTTGGTTTCTGCTTGTAAAGCCTGAAGGTGACACACAAATTGGTGGGGTAGTAAATAAGGAGGAGGACAGGTTATTATTACGGAGTGATGTGAATTGCTTGGTTAAACGGCCACAATTTGAGAAAATGCCCTTTTAATACTGGTAAAGGCAGGAGGAATGAAGAAAAACACCAGCTCCATGTGCGGGAGGGATGGAAACGGGGTTTGGAGATGACCTTTAAAGACCAGCGTGGGCAACAGCATCAGCTTGAGGGGTCTCAGTGGGGGTCTGCTGCTTCTGGCAGAAATATAGGAATATAGAAATATTCTCTGGCAGAATATAGAAAAAGGGGGCTGCAAAGGAGCCATGTGGTCTTCACGTGTGACGTTGGGGCCGCTGCTGTCCTCCCATGAGGAGGGTTCCCAAGCTGCAAGAGGAGTCTTGTAATTTGGGGTGGGAAGAGTAATTTGAGGGTCCCGGTGCTTTCTGAGCATCCTCCAAAAACCCCATCCATGCGGCATGGGGAGAGCAAACCGCTTCCAGTCGACCATCCCAGTTAGGAAGGGTGGGCTTGGTGGCATCCCATCCTTCACCTCCTGGTATTCTCCATCCGGGAGGGCAGAGCCAGAGGGACCATGGGCTCTCCTACCCCTCCGGCACCCGTTTCCAGGTAATGGGCTTTTCCATATTTCACCTTCCAGTTAAATAGCCTGCACTGGAGCCTAACTGGCCTCCCCGCGCTAATTGTAAGCAAGCGCACCAATGCAAACCATTCCAATCGAGTGCTAATTTAATTAGAAAGCACCCATTTTAGTTAATTTGTTCGAGAAGATCACTGAAAACTCCTGGAGAGAACAGATGTTCCCCTCTCCCCCGATGAACATTCAGGGGTTTGTAAATGGCTCCACTCAGCCTTGTTTAGGAGAGAAAAGAGGATTTTATAGCTGCAAACGACCCTTTCTGTAAACATTTTACAGCTCTCTGCACGTTTGAGTGACGATAAACCCCTCGCAACTCGGCGGGCTGCAAATTTGCGACCATACGGCTATCATTTTATTGTCATATTTCACGGTCGTAACGTTAATGGAAGATGCTCGCTACAGTCTTTTTTAACGGCTCCGCTGAGCACGCTCAAACGCTTTGGCTTTGGAGGAATTGGTGGAGGTGCAGAGCTTCTGGGTTTGTTTACAGCTTTCGCTTCTGGAGGAATAACTTTGGAAATGCAAATCCTCCTCCCTTCTCCACCCGGGCTGGACCCGTGCTTGAGAACCACCCGCAATGGGACACGCGGGGATGGACAACCCCTTGGCACCAGCTCCTGCACCAAGGGTTCTGTGGGGTCGCCATCACCTGCAGCATCTCCTGTGAGGCTGCTTCTGATGCCAGCTCTTTGATCCCAAACTTATTTTGGCAGCCAGGTGAGGCACCCGGCCCTTTTGATAGGTGTGAGCTGGTGGCAGAAGATGCCCTGGAGCCTTCCAGAGAACATCTGCTTAGTTGGGGGTGGAGGGCTCTGACACAAGGGGGATGTCCTGGGATAAAAGGAGCCTGCATCCGTTGTCAGCTTTGACCCTGACAGGACTTAGTGCAGTTTCTCCTCTTGGTAGGGTCATGGAGGACATGTTTTGTGGATAAAATACAGGGAACTGGTTTCTCTGTGTGGTCACAAACATCTGGTCTAGTGGAAGGTGTCCCTTCCCAGGGCAGGGGGATTGGAACAAGATGATCTTTAAGGTCCCTTCCAACCCAAAGCATTCTGTGATTCTACGATTCTATGATTGATTTTACGATCTCCTCATGTAGCCTGTGCTCCAACCCCACCATCTTGGTGGCCTCCATTGAACTCACTCCAGTATGTCCATGTCCTTCTGTACTGGGGAACCCACAGATCTCCAGGTGTGGATCAGTGCTGAACTCGGACTTCTTCAAGAGAAATCTGAAGCCTTTTGTTTATCCGGAGGAACAATTTTTTATGTAGTTTTCTTATATTGATCCATCATCCCTTGTGCAACTCCATGGAGAGTTTGGCCCCAACGTCAACCACCTTTTGGTAGCTGAAGACAGAGATTATTTGAGCACAGTTGAAGGTAGCTGAAGACAGCAGTTCCCCATTAGTCTTCTCTTCTCCAGACAGAGCCCCCCCAGTTCTGTCTCTTCCATCCCAGTTACCTTCTGGAGACATCTGATCCACCTTGGACTTATCTGAGGATCTTGAGTCATGGCTGGTGGGGAGCAGAGGTCTTAGCCTTCCTGCTGGGGATCATTGCCTCTTTTTGGAAAGGACCTTGGCCACGATGAAGTCATGGGCCAATTGCTGCACCTGCAGCTGGACACCTCCATGGCTGTTAATTTGGGTGGGACCACATCCACCGCCTCACCTTCAGGTGGGGCCACCTCCATGGCCTCTGGATCTCCCATGACTTGGTTGAGGGAAGCTGTTCTGTCCCACACAGTCTTCTTAGCATTTTTGCTTTTCTGTATATTTCTCTGCCAGATTCCCTCCGTTGACTTGTCATTGACAGCACCCCCTTTCTGACCAGGGTTCTACTGGGTCTTCCCTGCTACTGGTTGGAGTATTATGGCCAACTGTTGTCAGGCCTCTCTTGGAGTCACTGGAATGAACCTCTTTACCCCAGAGTCTGGCGTAGGTGCTGGAGAAGCTCTTTCCTGGGTCTCCTAACTTTTGAGGAACCTACTTGAAGGTCTTGATGCATCACCACGATGGGAGATGGTTGCAGATCATCTCAGATCTTCAGTTGCGGTATTTTTAGCCTCTTCAGGCAAGTGCAG
Organism: Tringa tobata; assembly: GCA_033628505.1. Taxonomy (NCBI): domain Eukaryota; kingdom Metazoa; phylum Chordata; class Aves; order Charadriiformes; family Scolopacidae; genus Tringa; species Tringa tobata. The sequence continues at coordinate 1,320,599 of JAHREE010000461.1, read as the reverse complement.
TAACTGAAATCTTTATGCAGGAACAGGGATTTTAGCAGGAGAGTGGTGTTTGACCTCCGTGTGCCTCAGTTTCCCCATTTGATGTACTCTCCTAATTAGCAAGACCTCTGGAGCTTTATTGGTGGTTTGGAGGTGGCTTGGGGAGCTACAGGTAGGAAGTAGCAGGAGTAGGTGAAGGCACTTTGATGGTCATGGTGAGAGCTCATGGGAGTTACAGAACCTCCCAGATCCTCAGCAGATGATACAAAGGGGACAAGGACAAGCTAAGGAGAGGCAGGACAGCAGGACACCAAACCCTGAAGTCTCCAGGGAAAGGAAAAGGGAGTTAGGAGGGTGGTTGATGTGCCTTGTTGTCCTTAAATCAGCCTTCCCATCACTGCCTTCCCCTTAGTTCTTCTGCTCTCGTAGGATAAATTGGCAGAAAATCTCCATCTTCCTCCCTGATGGTACCCATGAACCCTCCCTGTCTCATGGTTTATCGCCCAAGAGGGCTCCGGGGCAGTGTGGGCCTTGGTGGTACCTTCTTGGTTCTTCTCCTGGCACTTGGCAGATCTTTCTTGTCATGGAGAGAATGATCCCCATACCAGGCCATGGAGGTGGCCCCACCTGAAGGAGAGGCCATGGATGCGGTCCCACCTAAAGAAGAAGCCATGGTAGGTGGTGATGAGATGCTCCCATGGACAACCTCATCTTGCCTTTGCTGTGTTTTCCTGCTGCAGGGGGATGTCTCCCTCACCAGCCCCCAAATGGCGCACGCTTCGTCGGGAGACTTTAATTAGAGAACATCAAAACTCTTTCATAACCGAATTAACAAACCTCTAATAGAATTGCTTTTTCTAATGCAAAAATCCATCAAGCTGCAGGTAGAGGGGCTGCACCCATCCCTTCAGCAGGACAACACGTATCAGTCTAATTGGTTTCCCGTTAATGGGCTAGATCTGTTCAGGTCATTAGCAATTGCATCTTCTCCTTCTGAGTCAGCAGGTCCTTGTGGGTTTGGGTGCTGTTTGGTGGGAGTCCCTGCAGTGAGGGAGGTTTAGGTTGCTCTCATCCACCCTGGATACTGGTTTCAGGCATCCTGTTCTTGGTCATGGGTGCTTCCTTCCCAGCCCAGAGGGACAGACGGGCTGGTACTCAGGCTGGTGGACCTCACCAGGAGGTGACTTCCTGGTGGATCTTGCCCATCCCTCTGCAGTGATGTCTCACATCTGGCAGCCCTTGCTTTCATCTCTCCATCCTTTCCCAGAGAAGCTGTGAATGCCCCATCCCTGGAGGGGTTCAAGACCAGGCTGGGTGGGGCTTTGAGCAACCTGGTCTAGTGGGAGATGCCCCTGGCCATGGCAGGGGGGTTGGAACTAGATGATCTTTAAGGTCCCTTCCAACTCTAACCACTCTATGATTCTATGATCCTTCCATCTCCATCCCCTACTAAAGCTCTGATTCTGCTGCAGGACACCATCACGCTTGGGATACCGTCAGGCTTTGGGGTGCTGCAGATAACATGGGTGTTGTTGAAGGTTGGGGTTGGATCTCCTCGTGTCTTGGTGGCTCCGAGAAGGTCCAAAAGTCAGAAACTTCACTGCCATTTAATTTCCTTCTTGCAAAACGGCCAATTTAGTTGAAACTTCCAGTAAACCCGATGAGCACTGTGACTTTTTCTAATTAGGCTCTCTCTCTGAATCAAAATCATCGTTTCTTATCCCACAACCCGCCTGGACAAGTTCCTGTGCAACGTGCTCTAGGTAGACGCGCTCTGGCTGGGGGGTTGGACTGGATGATCTCCAGAGGTCCCTTCCAACCCCATATGATTCTATGATTCTGCCTGGACCAAGCCACCTGCACGTTTCCAATCCTCTTCCCTTATCGATTTGCGGGCGACTTCCAGGCCTGCCAAGTCTCACTCCTTTGCCAGGACTGAAATCTGCTGCATCCATATTAATTTTCTAGTCTTTTTTTTTTTTTTTTTTTTTTTGCGTCTCGTTCGCCTCTGATGGAGGGTCTGGAGACCAGGGCTTTTAGACTTTGCTCGGGATTTCTGAAGACCCCTTTCCTTCAGTCCACTGCTATTGGGAAGCCCTGTTGTTCCCCCCCTGAGTTATTTAGTGACCTGAAAACTGGAGATAAAAGAGCCCTCCAAGACGACGGAATCGTATCTTCTTCAGGATAAGCTTCAGCTCACCTGTGATGGACAGATATGATGGTCACCATAAGTCTTCATGGTCAGGTCACCATAAGTCTTCATGGTCAAGTCACCATGTACCACCAGACCACAAAGCATTTCTGCCATGCCCTTAACCCAACAAAGATCCTCTCCCACCTCTGCAGCTTGTGGCTGGTTTTCTGCTTGCTTTTTTCCTCCAAAAAAAGAAGGAATTAAGGAGAAAAGACATGGGAAGGATGTCCCATCACAGATCTCCTGGCAGGAGACGGGCAGTGGCAGGTCATCTTCCTCGGTGCTTCCCAAAAAAAAAAAAAAAAAAAAAGAAGCAAGAAAACATCTGAGCACTTTTCCTTCTGGATAAAGCTTCTCCCGACATCCCAGCCTTGATGTTTCCCTCACCTGAGGGGCAGAAGGTCTGGGTGAGCTTTTGGGGCAGGTTGTGTCTCTGGGTGGATTTAGTGCAGGATCGACCTGAGGAGATCCAGCTCCCCTGGCTGCTTTTTCCACGTAAAAAAGCATTTGTGGAAAATTCTCGGGCTTAACCCTTCCCACTGGCCTTTCCATCCTTCCTTTTGTTCTTTGGCTTTATTAAAAAATAACAATTATTTTAATTTATTTACAAAAAAGCATCTCGCAGCCTAAATTTCTCTGGGATCTGACTCAGCTGAACGTCTCGCTGCGACAGAAAAGCCATTTCCAAAGCAAATTTGGACTCCGGGCTCCCCTGAAGTGGGCAGGAAGGGGTTAAGGTTCATTTTTCCTTTGGGAATGGGGAGGAAAAAAATGTGTGTGAGGTTTGGGGGGTTTCTCTATTAAACGTTGAGCATCCGTCAGGGAGATGCTGGGATGTGTCTCGGTGCTCCGAGCCCTCGGGTGGGAAAGTTGCATCCCCTTTGCTATATTAATAATGGGAGCGTTAGAACTCCTGCTAATTGCAGCCACCTCATTAAGCCACTTTTCTTTGGGAAATAAGATGTATTTTCTTTATTTGGGGGTGTTTCACACAGAGATGGCTCCTGGGGAGGAGTGGGGCAGCTGTGGGTACCGTGCCCCCTGCAAAGTCCCTTCCCAGAGTCCGGCTGGATGAAGGAGAGGATAATTCCCCCGGCAGCTCCGGGAGAGCGATGGACCAAACATCCCATCGGGCTGGAAGTTGGTCGGGAAGGGAAAACATCAATATATTAAGATTTCCCTCCAGGAATGCTTTTTATAGCCAGATGTAGAGTTTGGAAAGCTGCAAGCCAGGTGTTTTCCCCTTCACCCCCTCCCTTTGGAGCTCGGGCACCTTCCATAGGGATGTGGGACGTCTCCAGCCGCTTTCCCTCTCCCCAGTTGCCTCCCAACGAGGAAAGAAAAGCAAATTTTTAAACCCTGAGCGTTCAGGAGCGGAGGACAGGGAGAGGATTTTGGGTTGAGGACCCGATCCACCTCCATCTATCCCCCATCCGAGGGGATTCCCCACCTTTAAATCCCATTAAATCCCCTCCCCCCTCCCCGTCTCGGCATCCGGATGAAACGAATTCTGTTTTAACTTTCCCGTGGGGTGCAGCTGGAGCCGCTCGATTCGGCAGCGTCTGGGGGAAGGTTGGGTTTTATTGAAAAATATAATGGTGCCACCTGAAGCGTGATTTACTGCCCTGTCCACTCCTCGGACTTGATAATATATTTCTATTACATTTCCTTCTTTCCCCTCCCTTCTCCTCGCCGAGAGTGGCAAGTTTCTCCGTCTGCCTGACACCTTCTTAGGCTTAGGCAAAATAAATGTTGATTTTCATCAGGAGGAAAGAGGGCTGGAAGTCCTAATTCTCCAGCGAGGCTGACAAGCTCAGCAAAAGCTGCCCCGGCTTTCTCCGGAGAGCTCCCCATCCAGCCCTGGTTCTTCTCTTCGGAAGCAGTTCAATCATCGTAATGAAAAAGGGGTTTTTTAGCCCGGCTTTCGCTAACTAGAAATTATATATACCTGGTTCCTGGAAGATGGATTGCGTGGGGGAGAAATGCAGAGAAGACAAGAGAAGGAAAAGGAGGGTGGGAGAAGGGGGGGGCGAGGGGAGGGATGGAGAGAGTGAAGGCGCTGGAGATGCGACCCAAGATTGATCACGCCATTTGCAGGATCTCCCATGCACAAAAGCGGAAAATATATTTTCCTTTGCC
>JAHREE010000461.1:1260324-1296493 GCA_033628505.1 Tringa tobata | reverse complement strand
GGAGGAGGTGGGATAGAGGATGCAGGAGGTGGGATGCAGGATGCAAGGATACAGAAAGTTGGATGTAGGATGCAGGTAGCAGGATGCAGGATATGGGTATGGGATACAGGGGGTAGGATGGAGGAGGTGGGGGAGAAGAGATGGGGTGCAAGATACATGGATACAGGACATTGGATGCAGGTACTGGGGTGCAGGAGATGGGATGCAGGGTGCAAGGGTATGGAATGTTGGATGTGGGATGCAGGTAGCCGGATTCAGGAGGTGGGATATAGGATGCTGGAGGCAGGATGCAGGATGCAAGGATACAGAATGTTACATGTGGGATGCAGGAGGTGGGTTATGGGATACAGAAGGCGGGATGGAGGAGGTGGGATGCAGGATTTGGGATGGAGGATAGGATGTAGGATGCAAGGATGCAGGGTATTGCATGTGGGATACAGGAGGTGGGAGGTGAGATGCAGGATGCGAGGATACAGGACAGTGGATGTGGGATGCAGGCAATGGGATGCAGGATGTGGGTAGGGGCTGCGGGAGGTGGGATGGAGGAGGTGGGAGATGGGATGGAGGAGGTGGGATGCAGGTGATGGGGTGTGGGAAGTGGGATGCAGGTTGTAAGGATACAGGACACTGGATGTGGGACACAGGTAGTGGGATGTGGCATACGGGATGCTAGCTGCAGCATGTGGGATGAAGGATATAGGTTACAGCACGCGGGATAAGGCATATGACAAATAGGATATGGGAATTGGGATACAGGATATGGGATGCAGAGCAGACCCCTGTGGTTGTGTGGGCAGTGCCACAGCACCGAGTGTCACTGCTGCTGTGCCAGGAGGATGGGAACGTGCTGGATCATGCATGAGGAGCAAGAAGGAGCCTGGCACTTCCCAGCCCACAATTCCCTGACCGGCCAAGCTCCAGGACAGATGTGATGCTGACCGTTACCAGCAATACCGACTTGCTCCAAGCTATGGGATGCAGGAGGTGGGCTGTGGGATGCAGGAGGTGGGATGCAGGACACACCGCCACGCCTGTGCATAGGGAAACCAGCTGCATTGCCAAGCGGGAAACATGCAATGATAGTATCAGTCCTCAGGTCTGGTGACGATTGGGTCCCACCAGCCACGGCCCTTTGCTGTCCCAGCTGCCCATTCACTGCTGCTCTCCTTGGTGTCACTGTGCCCAGGAGTCCCTTCATCCCCCGCACTGGCCCCACCACTCCTCATCCCGACCTGCCAAGCTCCCCAATTAAGTCATCAGCTTACTGCCTAATCACCTACCGGGTAAAATCCAAAGGCTCCTTGGGTTTTTTTTTTCTCCGACGCTTCCTGGCTTTCCATGGATGCGAGCAGGGAGAAGGGGAGGGCTGGGGGGAAGGCAGGTAGAGTATCTTCCCCCCCCCCCAACACCAGGTTATTTATTCATGTAACAGGCCGAGGCTGGAGCACAGCTCAATGTGGCCCTGGCAGCTGTCTGCTCCCTGGGAGCGCGAGCTGTAATTTGCACAAGCAAAAATAAACTAATTGTTATTTTCAATTTACATAAAGGGAAGGGAGAGAGGTGGGGGAGGCGGCTGGGAGGGGAGCCTGGAGCCGCCAACCTCTCCTAGGTGATGGTGTGCCCACATGGACCAGCTCCTCCCCAGCTCCCGGGGGTCTCATCCTGCCCATCTGGGGGATGATGCTGGGAGATGGAGGAATCAACAGCTACAGAGATGGAGGGGCTGGACCGTCATCTTCCTCGCCACGGGGACAGGGCTGCTGGCCCACTTCCAGCTGCGAGGTGCGAAGTTCATCTCGATGCAGGCACAACCCGAAGGAAGAGGACCCCAGTTTTCGTCAGCTGGCTGCAAGGACGGTGCCCGGCCACCTTCGGGGACTGAGGTAGGTTTATTTGGGGGTTTTCACTTTGTCCATGGCATGTGCAGCTCAAAAAGCAGGGCCTGGTCAACACTAACCCCAAGGGTCAAGGCGGGAACTCGAGCTGAGTGGACACCCCGTATGTTCACCGTTCCTCTGACTTCTCAGGGCAGGTCCTTTGCTTTCTGAGGCCTCTTTTGGGGGACTTTTTCATGCCCAAACACCTTTCATTCCAGGATCTTACTGCTCCCACTTCTGCTTAGTTTGCCAGTGTCTTGCTTGACCACCAGTGGTGAAGCTCTAGCCCTTCCTCTTATTACTCAACTGATGGGGTGGCTGGAGAAGCCATCTTGAAAGTTTTCCTACGGGAAGACCTTTGAGACCATCAACCATTTTCTCAAGCAAGTGCTGTGAAAGGGCCCCTGATGGGGGACATGTTTGCTGAATCTGGGCTTGTGATGGAGGTGAGAGTGACACCAAATAGCAGAGGGGGCTCTGAGCGCTCCCCTCTCATCAACTCGGGGCAGCCCAAGGACTCCTTGGGCCAGGGAGGAAGGAGAGGAGGAAGAGGTACGCATCCATAGTCTCCTCCACTGGAGGGAGTGGAGATTGGAGATGCTGGCACTCACTGTCTCCAGCAGCATCCCCACCACATGGCACGGGAGACCCCTGCCATACCGGCACATCCCGGGAGCCTTTGTCATAACACTTCGAACGAGACGTCGCAGGCATTTAATTTAGATTTACGCCGACAGGTTCTGTCCGTTAATTAAATATCAATTGATTGTTCGGAGAACACTTCCTTGGGTTTATCGCGTTTCTCAGAGACAAATCAAATTGCCATGTCATTAACTTGCAGCTATACAATCCATACATAATTACTGTCTTATTAATACCTTCGAGTTACGAGGAAGTTTTAGGCAATTAATATTTGTGGGATAGTTTGTATCAAGTTAATTCCGTCAGGGTTATGTTAATAATGCGGACATCTAATAAGCTGGATAATTAACGTCTTTCTCGTTAGCAACTTCTCAGATGCCAGTTAAATGTCAGACCAGCCTTTGTGGCCAGGCTGCGTTTAATTAAACATGTTATTACAGAGGGACTCATGTCTGTTACATGTGAATAGAGCCAGGTCGGAGTAGCACGTGGCTCCTGCCCTGCCCGAGCTATGGATGGAAAATGGGTTTGGAACTGGTTTGGAAAGGGGATTTAGGAGTTTTTCCTGGATCAGGATGCAGAAAGAGGTATTTTTTTGCCTTTCAGGAGGGTTCAGGATACTGCCCTGATTCATGCTGGTCCATGGTTGCTCGGTTCAGAGCAGGGTTTGGGTTTAAGGGTTGATATTCCAAAAAATTGACCAAAGCTGCAGGTTCCCTGACAGGGACATGGGCACAATGGAGCGGGCACGGGACCTGCCAACATCTGCTACCACATTTCCCCAGGCTTGGCTGCAACTCCAGAAATTATTTCCATGAAAATTCAAACAAATCTTAGGCTCAGTTTATCTGAAAGGTGGGGGGTTTTTGTTGGGTTTCTTCCTGGGCTGGAAGAAGGTTTGCTGGTGTGCTCCATCCCTGGGATCACCTCATCCCCACCTTGCTTCCCTGGGGCTTTCATGCTACTTCATCTCTTGAGCTGGTCCCACGGGGAAAATCAGCAGGGGAACATGGCCGTGTGTCCCTATGGCAGGGACTGGTGGGATGTCTCCATCTCCTGGTACAGATGCCCACAGGACAGGGACGTGCATCAGCCGTGCAAGAGGTCTTGGCCATAAGAGCTTCACCAGGAGATGTCCACGACCCGGCTGAGCCTGGATCGCTCTGCCCACAGGCTTCCCTTCCCCGATGCTCATGAATAAAAGATTGACCCTATCTACCTGGCCTGTTTGTCTTTGTGAAATATTCATCGGCTGCTGATTAAGTTTTAAGGAAGGGACATGTTGCCCAGGTGGGTTGCTGTGCTCCAGCTGCCCAGAGGCACCAGGTTTGAGACGGGAAGCCACCGGGTTAGGGTTTGGCCCTCTCCCATTGCTCCGGGAGAGGGATGAAGAGAGTTTTGCTCCTTCCCTGCTCATTTCTGGGCTCCCTGCAAGAATTCCTTGTGGGGTGGTGGAAGGGGGAGGACCAGGCTGGGCTCAGCTCCCATTTGGGGAGGTGACTCGCTGCACAGCAAAGCCCAGTGTCTCCAGAGCACACCAGGAAGAGCTGAATTCAGGAGATGAGACCTGCCTTTGCCGCCGTGACCACAGAAGACAAAAAGGCCTCAGATGACCTGAATGAAGTCCTCCATTCCTGGCGAGCCTGGTGGATGCAGAGGTACTGTCTCCTTTCAACAGCAAATCCTTCCTGGGATAGCATTGCCATGGGGAAAAAGAGGGAAAAAACCAAAACTAGAATAATTTTCCTTTGTGGTTATCCATAGTCCCTAAAAAATGGGCTCTGCTCCTTCTTTCTTCTCTCCCCTCTTCTTGTCTCATTGCAAGGGCAGATGGGAGACACTCAGGAGCTCATTTTTAATTGCAATTAGGAACTCAGCTAATTTCTCTCCCCCTTGCTGGGGGGGAGGCTCTTAATGTGTCTTGTTCTGGGAGAGGGTGGGGAAGGATGATCCACCACCAGGTGTGCTGGGGACCATGCTCACACTCCCATTGCAGGAAAGGTGGTTTCTGCCCCATGAATGTTTCAGGAGCCATTGTGGGGGTCCCGAGGGTCTCCTGGGACAGGGCATTAATGCCGGCTGAGGAAGCACTGGACAGACAGTAGAAAAGGAGTGAAGAAAACCACAATGAAAACCAAGCAAAAGGCTGCCAAAGCCACAAGGTCAGGCATGAATTATTGATGGGGCTGTGCTGTGCTGGGAGGGAGGTGTGGAGGTCTCCTGGTGAGGTTGTGGTAACCCAGGCCTGGCTCCTTTCTTGCCCATCACAAATGCACAGCCAGCAAATTTTGGGTGGCAGTTAGGGATGTATGAACCTACTTTTGCCAACTGGACCCATCTGGCACCTTGTTTCCCTGGTGCTCCTCTCCTGTGCTCCGTAAAAGTTGGGTGGTGGAACTGAGACGGGAGACATCATGACCCCCATGTGAGCGACACTGTGTGAGTTGGACCCTGTGGGAAGCACCAGGTATGATTCTGGTGGTGGGGTGGTGGTATGGGAAGGGTGGTTGGGTGGGAAGGATGGGCAATAGAAGGGGAGTGTTTGACCAGGAGGGATGGGCAATGGGGTAGAGGTGGTTGTGGTGGGAGGAATGGGTAACAGGGTGGAGGTGGTTGATCAGGAGGAATGGGATGAAGGTGGTTGGGTGGGAAGGGATGGAAAATGGAATGGGGGTTGTTGACCTGGAGGCATGCGCAATGGGGCAGAGGTGGTTGCTCAGCAGGAATAGGCAATGGGATGGAGGTGGCTGAGTTGGAGGGACAGGTAACATTCTGGAGGTGGTTGTGATGGGAGGGATGGAAGTGATTGTGGTGGGAGGAATAGACAATGTGATAGGGGTTGTTGAGTTGGAGGGATGGGCAATAGGAGGCAGGTGGAATGTGGGAGGAGTGGAGGTGGTTGGATGGGAGGGATGGACCCTTCGGATGGGGACTGCGTTGTGTTTCCCTTTTTGGGGTGGTTGTATATCCTGTCTGTGTGAGCAGCTCAGGGGCAGGGCTGCTGCCCATGGGGTCTGCACCAGGCACACTTCCCAAATCCACCACCACCTCCAGCAGAGAAACCACCCCCATGCCCAAGGACCATCTCCTTCCTTCCCCGCTGCCCCATCTCCTCCAGGCAGTCCCCTGAACACCCCCCAAGATGAAGATCCCCGAGTCGGTGTTGAATCAACTCTTCCTAGAAATAACACCCCATCAAGAGCTGTACTTTCTTACACAAATGATTACTTTTTGCCTCCGTGTAGGCTCATTAGCATTCCTAAACGTGACCCGCGTGGATCGATGCGGTGCTGGGCCAAGGCACGGCAGTCGATTCCTGTTTTGCTGGGAGACTTTTAGTTTCCCCCTCTAATCAGGCAGGGCCCAGCTGACAGCAACGTCCTTCTCCCAGCTTTTTTACCTCGGGTATTGGTCAGCCCCTGATTAATTTCCAATGGGTGAGTTCATCAGAGAAGAAGGCTCTCCGGTTTAATTAGGAACGGGTAAAATGAGCGCGCATTATCACGCAGCTGTCCAGCGGCGGGTTATTGCGGAAGCCTGCTGGGACTTTCAGCTTGTCTTAAAGTAAAATTAAAAACAAACGAAGAAACAAACAAACAAACAAAGCCCCCATGGAATAAAAGGTCTCTGGTCTCTGTACTTGCAAGGACAGCGTCTGGCATGGGAGGCATCTTGTCGGGATGCTGTTCATGAGACAGTGAGTGCCTCTGGATATGAGAGGATGGAGCTGCTCTTTGCTATGGACACCTTACGGGATGGGAGGGCAGCATCCGTGCTGGGCATCCCAGTGCCAGCCTTGTCCCCAGGCTGTATTGTGTGTCCCCCCCCCACCCCAAGGAGCTTCGTGGGGTCCGTGTACACGCGTTCGCTCCCGGCGGCTTTGCTGGCTCCGGGTCTCCTTGCGAGGAGCTGCTGAGTCAGCAGCCTGCACATCTGCAGCGCGGGATCTGCCGGAGGACGATATTAATCAGTGGTGGGTTATATTTTTTTTTGTTGTTGTTTTTTTTTTTTTTTTTCTCCCTGGACTTTGGCAGCCTCCCTGCGCTCGCAGCTGTGCCTGCGCCCTGGGAAATCAGCTTCGGTGGCTCCCCCCTCTTTGCCTGCTGGGGGCTGCACCCTGTCCCCAGGTGATTCTGGGGCCCTGGGGACAGATGTGTCCCCCTCTGGCAGGCGAGCTGGAGGGAGGGGAGAGATGTTGCTGATGTCCCAGTGATGGGGGGTGCTGCCCCGGCACCCCTCCCCAGGCATAGCTTAGTCCTTATCCCTTCTCAGACATGTTGGTGCTCCTTGGAGCATCTTTGGATGTTATCTTCACCAAGGAGAGCATCCTGGGCAGGACTTGGGGCTGGATCGAGCAGCATCGTCAGGGTCCCAAACCCTCACCATGATGCTCCAAGGAGGAGAATAAGGTGTTACGGGGCACAGAAGACTCATCAGGATGGGAGTATCCATGCTGTACCCACCTCCAAGGGCAGGTGCCAAGTGGCACGTGCTCCAGGGCAGTCACACTGTGATCATCCTGAAGCTGGATGAGGCCATGGGGACAATTAGGATAATGGACTGTGTGAAGGCAATGCTTCTCCACCAAAGCAGTAATGAATTTAGTATGGGCAGTAATGAATTTAGACTCAGTGGGAACAGGTAGGAGGGATAGGTATTGGGTCCTTTTCTCCCAGTAAGGACATCCAACCCCATTCTTGGAGAATAAACATTCCCACTGCCTCAGTTTCCCTGGTTGCAAATGTGTGGGGGGGCTGTGACTTGGCCCATCTATCTACGGGTTTTATTGTGTTGTCCTTGCTGTTTGGGGCAGGAACTGCCACGTACATGTGCTTTCAACCCTGTTCTCCATCGCCTGGATTTCCAGCAGCCTTTCCCATACCTTCCTCCCAGTGGTTGTGGTTAGGAAGGAGGTGGTGCTTTTGGGGAAGATGGGGGAAATGGCATGTGGGAGCTGGGGATCTGCCACCCCACGGGCACGGGGACATATTAGTGGCAGCTGGTGAGGGCAGGGTGGGTTTGCTCAACCCTGGATGGCCCTACACAGTTTGTTTTCATGCTGTGCTCCCTTCCCCATGGGCATGGGTTCTCAGCGGGGGTTGGAAGCAGGAGGGGTGCAATTGGTGTGGGGGGGTGGCTCGGTGCAGGCTGCCACTCACTCCACATCGCTTTGTGTTGTGGTGTAATCAGCACTCACTTATTCTCTTTGATTTTTTTTTTTTTGATTTTTTTTTTGCTCCTTTTTGTTGTTGCTATTTTTCATGTTTCCACTGTGTCGGCAGTTTCCTCCCCCCCAATTTCCCATCCCTCCCTGGCTCCCCCTTCCCCTGTGATACACCAGAAACATGAGACCAGGAATCATATGGGTTGCAAAGGACTGTTAGTGGGTCACTGGTTTCCTGCTGTGGCATCTTCCAGCCACTGCTTCTGAGCTGTTAACCCTACCTAAGCTGCAAGACCCATCCTTCTCCCTCCCATACAGATCCCTATGCAAAAATCCCCAACAAGCCTGAAATTCCCCACCGGAAAAGATCAGTTTGGGGCTTTGCACTGGAGAAAAGGGCTTTGAGTGGTCAGACTGGGGATGCTGGATGCTTTGCTGGGAGGTGGTGAAAAGGGGCTTTATTGCCCATATTTTCCCATCCCTGGAAACATTCCTTGAAGTGTTCAAGGCTGGGCTGGACAGAACCTTGAGCAACGTGGTCTAGCAGGAGGTGTTGGGTTGGAACCAGATGATCTTTAAGGTTCCTTCCTACCCAAACCCTTCTATGATTCAAGGTCAGGTTGGACGGGACTCTGAGCAACCTGATCTAGTTGAAGATGTCCAGGCTCATTGCAGTGGGGGTGGACTAGATAGCCTTTAAAGGTCCCTTCCAACCCAAACCATTCTATGATTCCATGGCAGAAGCCAGAGCAACAAGGTATCCTGGGACTTTGGTTAGAGTTTCAAACACTGAGGTACTCTGGCTCCTGGATGTTGCTTTGGTCTTGCCTGATCTGGCCGGTCCATGGGTCAAATATTGGGGGGGTGTGAGAAATTGTGTCCAGCACAGAGAGAGAGCATCAGGATCCAGCAAGTTCAGCTGTAGATGGACAACAGTGAGGTGGGTTCCTGGAGCCACGCTAACAGCAGCCTGGTGTGGGGCTGTTGGCCACCACATCTATCCCCTGTCCCTGCTGGGCTGCTCTTGTCCCACAGTCCTAGCATCTCCTCCAGCCCCCAAAGGCAAGCACTTGCCTTAGAGGTTTGCCACCACCCCACAAAGCAAGGGGCTGCTAGGGAGAAATAACACCATGAGGATATGAAGGTGATTTTGCAAATGAAAAATGAAATTAATCTTGGGTAAAGCCAGGCTGGCTGTTCTTTGAGTATTTGGGGAGGTGTGCGGTTCTCTCCCTACTTGTTTGTCACCCCAGGCTATCAGGAGCACTCAATCTCAACTTATTTGATCTTTTCCCCAAAATTCATCAGAGGATGCAGAAAAGTGGATCAGCTCCTAAGCGCTACATCAAGAAAGTTGCAGTTTAAACAGATTTATGTTTTACTTTCCTTCTGATGGTGGGTGGGATGTTTCAGTTAAATAGGTGTTGACTAAACCCGACACGGAGCTGTTGGCTGTGAGAACACGGATCACTGGCCCTTGCTCGGGGCTCCTTGACATCATCTGTACCTTTTNTGAGAACACGGATCACTGGCCCTTGCTCGGGGCTCCTTGACATCATCTGTACCTTTTGCATGGTCCCTGGTTAACCGTTGGTGCTTCCAGAAAATTAAACAAAAAGAAACCCCCCAAAGTGTAGAACGAGGCAGAATTACTGATGTATTAAGAAAATGAGGGTAAAATGGTATGAGATCAATCCCAAAGCCTCTTTAGCCACCACAGCAAAGATAGCCAATTTCCAGGCTTCTCTAGCCCAGGTCTTGAAGCAAGGAGAGGTGCGGGGACAGTTCTCATGATCGAATATTTGCTGATGGTTTTAAAAACAGCTGCTGCTTAAGCTGAAGACGCCTCTGCACCTCATGGTGACACATCATTGTGTGGCTAAAGAGTCCCTGGTCGCCAGGGTTGTCAGTCAGGCATCTTCTAATGGTGCTAAATTCACTTTAAAAAAAAAAAAAATACCCACAAAGAAGAAATATTTAAGCAACCAAAACAAAACCTGGCCAGGATCCATAAAGCAAAGAGCCGAGCAAATTGGGGCAATTGTCAAGGGAGGTCAAATCTGTTGCCTGTCAAGGCTGGCAGTTTCCTCTAGAAAGGACTTGATGTAAATCATCTCCCCGTAACATGTGCGGTATCCAGGGGCAGCTCTGGTTTCCTAATGCGCATTGTTTCCGTGGGGCGCGTTTTGCATACGCAGCCGAGGCTGATTTTACATCACACTGAGCATTTAGCACCGACTCGCGGCTGCTCCTCTCCTCCTGCTGTTCCCACTTGTGCTTCGGTTTGGTTCGACCGCCCTGGGTTTGGAGTTGGGGTGACCTTTGAAGATGGGTTCCACATCTTGCTCTTCACCAAAGTGCCAGAGCGAGAAGCGACACGGTGATTTAAAAAGGCTCCACCTCAAAAAGCAGCCACGTAGCTCCCCAAACCACCTAAAACTTCCCCAAGAGGCTGGGCTTTTGGCTGCATCTCTGCTGCTGAGCTCAACAGGGCCACAGACTTCTGGTTTTGACGGACCTGGCATGGCAGGGCTTGTGTCCAACCAGCCAAATTTAGCTGTGGCCTGGGGTGGCCTCATCCAATGTGGTACCCAGGAATAGTCCCTGGCATGGTCTAATTTACCAGCTTTTGCATGTGCAGCTCTTTTAAGCCTGCAGGAGGAGGTGGCCATGCTCCAGCATGACTCTGAGAACTCTTCCCATTGTGGTGATGGCTATGGAGGAAGCACAGGGAGGTCTTGGGCAGAGCTGGGGTTTGAAATAAGCTTATCAGCAAGCAACACCCATGTTGCTTTCTAACCTTGTTTCCATCTTGCCTCAGCTCCTTTGAAAGCCCTGAATGGTGGCTTGGAGAGTGGCAAAGTCCAGAGCCACAGCGGGAAGGTCCAATGTGTGGACCAAAGCTGCTTCATTCATCTCATGCCCCAAGGGCTCTTCTGATACTCATCAGGGATGAGATGGAGGTGCTCAGCGTGGATGCAAGTCCACAAAGATGATCAGAGGTTTGGAGCACCTCTCCTCTGAAGACAGGCTGAGAGAGTTGGGAGGGTTCAGCCTGGAGAAGAGAAGGCTCTGGGGAGAACTTAGAGCCCCTTCCAGTCCTTGAAAGGGCTCCAGGAAAGCTGGGGAAGGACTCTGGATCAGGGAGGGGAGCCATAGGATGAGGGGGGAGGATTTTAAAATGAAAGAGGGGAGATTTACCTGAGATCTTAGGAAGAAATTCTTTGTTGTGAGGGTGGTGAGACCCTGGCCCAGGTTGCCCAGAGAAGCTGTGGCTGCCCCATCCCTGGAGGGGTTCAAGGCCAGGTTGGAGGGGGCTTTGAGGGACCTGGTGTGGTGGGAGGTGTCCCTGCCCAGGGCAGGGGGTTGAAACTAGATGATCTTTAAGGTTCTGGGTGATGTTTAAGGTCCCTTCCAACCCAAACCATTCTATGACCTCTCAACCATCGGGTTTCCAGGGCTGGTTTTTGGGGATGTGCTGACTGCAGTTTCATTCCTGTTGTGTCCGTCGTGCCTTTTCCTCCATGAAATAATTAACACTGCTTTTTTGTGTTGCTTCCAAGCCTCTTTCTTTCCCGCTTCTCAGCTTCCCACATTCTTGCCTGTATGAAATGCTGTCAGAGCTCTCAACAGCTGCTCCGAGCGAGGTATTTAGAAATGAAAGTGCCCGAGTCTGTGTGCTCCATTAAAATCCGCTGGAAACTGCTTATGGCACCAGGGATGCATCTTAATACGGGCGATTTCAGGAAGCCAATGGAAGACGTGGTGTCTCCTATGGAGAGTGAGCAAGACTTGAAAACGGCTTGTCTGCATCTGCCTTCTCAGAAGTCTTCAGAGCTTCTGTCTCTCTGCTGGTGATGCGTGTGTGGAGGCTGACTTTGCAGCGGCAAACAAGCCACATGGAATCAAAAAGGGAGGAGCCCACAGATCCCAAATTTCTCACTCTTCCAAGCCGACCTTGCTTTCTTAGCAGGAGGATTTAGGATGGAGGTGCTGGAGGTCCGGTTGCAATGTGGGCAAACAGCTGCTTGGTGCTGTGGTTGGAGGGTTTCGGGAGGTGGCGGGGTGAAGGACACAACCCCGTTCTTCTTCCTTTGTGTGTGCAATCATGCCCATGAAGCTGTGTGCTGCCTCCCATTTGTTTGTGCCTGTTCGGTGTGCCATACTTACTATTTTTGGGCAGTTTGGCAGAGGCTGAGCCATAGGCTACTATGAGCTACTGCGGGTCAGTGATGGAGGTAAGAAAAAATTGCCATCAATGGAATGAGAAAAAAACATGCTTGAGGTGAAGAAAGTCAAGAGCAATTAAGCCTCAACCTAAATTTCCTCCTTTCCTTTCCACTTGCAGAGCTGAAGGAGACCCAGGCTTGCAAGGTGGCTGCCTTACACTTGGACAACACTGCCTGGTTGGCCATCAGGTAGCGCAGGTTCCATCTGATGAAACATGAGCATCTCCCCTTGGGCCAGGCAGCCTGGGTCACTCTGTTGTCACCGGAGAGAGTAACTGGAGGTTCATTCAACCTGAAGTAAACACCTATGTTTGTTTGGATGAATGCACTATTAAAAATGCGGGCTTTTCTCTCTGGACCACGAACGAAGCCACGGGTATGTAGCTCAGATGGAGACATGTGCAACAGAGATTTCTACGTTCAGGAGAGATGCTAATTCTTTTTGCTGAGCTCTGGTTGTCTGTCCTGTCCACCGTTGCTGGACATAATATGGTCTCTGGAGCCCATGTTTCAGTGACCTGCAGACATTGTGTCTCAGACTCTCAGATTTGAGGGCCAAGCACAGTATTTTGCAGGATAACAAAAATATTCCCTCCTCATCTCAGCTTCTTCTTTGCTGTAAAACAGCTTTTGGGCTTCTCCAGTCCTTTAAGCACTGGAGTGTTCTGCCTGTTGAATTAACCAGGCTGCCATCCACATCACTCTTCCTCTGGGTCAATGTGGGCCTTGAGATGCTCCAGTACTACATGAATACCTAAGACAGGGGGGTGGCTAATCACTGCTATAGGTCTGGTGGGTCAACTGATGTCCTGTGTAGCCTTGTGGTCCTGAGAGGGCTTCAAAGGTCTGGTACTTCACCAAGACTAGTAATGTGTGAGATCTGTTTGTGGTAACAGGGGAGACAAGGGCTGGGTGAGAGGAAGAGAAAGAGAAGACAGAAGGGGGAAAAGCAGCACGATCCCTTTGCTGATGAAATGAAGGAGTGAAGTCTTAGAAAGCCCTTTGCAAGCCATTTCCTCCGTGCCCCTTTTGGGGGTCATACAAAGGCATGACGGTGGGAGCAGTGCCCAGGGCTGAGGTGACCACACTGACTGTTTCTCCATCGTAATTATTTCATAAAGCAAAGCAAACTACCAGACATTTGAAATGCTCCAGTACAGTGGCTAAGGAGCTGTGAAGCATTAACACCGATGAGAGCTTTGTCTTGATTAATTCTTTATTATTTTCTTTCAGGCCAGCAGTGGGCTTGTAACGACAGTCAAGCAGGAGCTGGGGTCAGTCGAGTGCCAAGGAGGCTGATGTGCTGGCCAGTCCCTGGAGACCTTGTGCTGTTCACGTGGAGGAAGCATCTCCAGCATCGTTTGCTTTCTTCTTCTCTCTCGGCCTCTCTGCTGAGGTTGCTGACAGTGGCTGGTGTTCATGACCTGCCCCAGCACATCATGAGGGCATGTTGGTGAGTGTGGGGTTTCATGCTCCAGCTAAATTGTAATGACAGTGTCTAAAAGCAGCCATCTCACATCCCTTCTGTCCTAGCCATGTGGTCCTGCCCTCTTCTTTGGACCAGCACTGACCATGCTCTGAGCCCATGGAGGCTCAGAGTTCCAGTGATGCTCCCCAACATGGAGCACATCACTTCCTTGTTTTAAGATGCTTTTCTGCTGGTTTAACTCCTTCAATGGGGCTGGATGAGCTCTGGAACCAGGCCACATAAGTGGCTTTGGGGAGAGGGGAGAGGGACTGCCCTTTTGAGTGGCAGCTGGTTATTTGACAGGCTCCTCTCCATTGCAAAGTTGTCTTCAGGAACTGGGACACTTTTGGCTCCTTCTCTGCCATCAGTTCCCAAGAGGGCATTGGAAGTGCCTTCCCAGGGCACCTACAGCTGGATGAATCATGTTCTCAGGTGGAGAAGTTCACAAAAGATGTTTTGCCTGTGCCCTGGGGCCATGCTACCATCTTGTGTCAGTCCTTGGGACCTGCCCAGAGCCTGTCCCTGGAGCGATTTGCACTAAAAATCTAACTTCTGAACTTTCTGGAGAGCTGGAAGAGTCTTCCAGCCCCATTCCCAGAGACCCTGAGTTTGACTTAGGAAGTGGCTGTTGGTTTTGGTAATGCAAAGACGTGTGCCAGCCCTGAGGGCAGCAAAGTAGGGCTGGGCCAACGGTGCTGGCTCCAAACTAGCATCCTGGATGCACAAGTGAGTGCGAGAAGGATGCTTCAGACATGGAACCACCTTAGTTCCTACCTCCCTGGGCATGCAACAGGCTTATGGGATGCCTGTTACAATGAAGCCCCATCCCTGGAGGTGTTCCAGGCCAGGCTGGATGGGGCTTTGAGCACTCTGGTCTAGTGGGAGGTGTCCCTGCTTAGGGCAGCGGGGTGGAACCAGATGATCTCTGAGGTCCTAATGGTTTAGGTCCAACCTAAACCATTCTAGGATTCTATATCCCAGGATCTTCTTCCTGCCTCCAGTCTGTCCTTAAAACCTGTTTTGCACCAGTTCTTTTCACATTATGAATTGGTTATTTTTTTTCTCTATGTTGCTCTGTATTTCTGACCTGTTGTCTCTGACCTGTTTTCCAGCTAACGAGCATATAATTATTTCCTTCCCCTCACTTATGTTAAGGTTGAGTGCTGACCAGGGACAGTTTCTCTCAAACAATGGGGCAGAGACTTCTCTGGGGATGTTCTTGGCATAGCAAAGGCCAGAGGTCAGCTCACTGGAGATGGCCTGAGGGACTGATTTCGGGGAATGGGAATTAGACTGTTGGATTAAGTCTCTTACAAGATGTTGATAAGGAAAGTCTGTTGCTGTGGATCCAAGGGGTGGTAGTGAGGGAAGGGGTGATGAGAAGGGGTGATGGTTGTTGCCCAAGATCTCCAGCTCTTCTTTGAGGAGGCCATGCTCCTCCAGAGGGGTGAAAAAAGTTTTCTGTGTTATTTTTCTTACTGAAAAATCCTTTGACATTTTTTCCCTTCGTCATTTTAACCCTGATCAGTCCCTGGGTCATTTTAACCCTGATCAGTTCCCTGATGAGGCTCGCCGCAAGTTTGCTGCGTAGAGCTGGAGTGGGGACAGTGTAAACAGATTGGGAGGATGGATTTCTCTCCATATAGGATAGAAAGAAAGCAGAAGTATTGGGTTAAAGAGCTGTCTGGACTTGAAGAGTCCATGCTTTTATCCTGGATTGCCTTGATGTTCTTTGCTGGTTGCCCAGCTACTGAGAGGGCTGTTCAGAGGGTTCGTCTACATTTCTCAGGTGCCTTAGCTGATCTCAAAGATACCAGCTCATCTTTGATATCTTGCAGGTTGCACATGTTCAGACTGTAGTCCCTGCAATACTATTATTGAAAACATAGCACCTTGTGATGTAGTTGTATTGGCCTGTTTAGCCCAGGATCCCTCTTCCACCACTGGCCAGTTGTGGAGCCTTAGGGATGGAGCAAGGCAAGGAGAAAGCAGTCCTGAGTTGAGCTGAACTCCCTTTGTAGCCATCTAATCATGATACCTCAAACTGCAGAGTAAAACCCAATGATCCAGAACTGGAATAGCTGCCTCTTGGTCATCCAGGGTTATCTATGGCTGAGAGGGAATTCGGACCAGGGCTGAGAAGGTGAGCAAGTCAAAACTGTGAGGCAAACCCATAAGCATTAGCTCCAGTGCAGCCAGAGCTGGTTTCTCAACCCAGCACAGCAAAAGGGGGTCGAGGACCTTTCTTGTCCCCACAAGGGGAGGCCAAGAATGATGATGGCTTGGAAAATGTTTAGTGAAGCACTGCTGGTGGCAACAGGCAGCATGAAGGAAATTGCAAGCAACTCCATGGATCATTATGAAACAAGTTGAGCTTGGGGAAATTTCTCCTCACTCAAAGGCTGGATTTTGCCTTCTCCATCACTCAAGACAAAGGAGACCCCACTGCTGCTGGCTTGGGATGGGACTTGGAGCCAGAGCCTGGTCTTTGAATGCAAGCTCAGCTTTGAGGGGGAGAAGCCGAGAGCTGGAAAATGCTAAACACCCATTAGATCATCTGCTCCATCCCCAGGAGGGCTGGCAGCATTGTCCCCCCGAGGTGGCTGGGATGGAAACACCTGCTGTTGCGGGGTTTTCATGGTGCTCCTCTGGGAACAGCAGCAGAGCCCAGCACGTCTCTCTGCCAGTGTATGAAACTCTGAAATTTCTAGCTTTTGCTTCTAGTTAGAGCAGCCTCAGCATCCCTCTTCTCCCAGGGGACCTCTGCCCTCCAGGTACAGTAGACCCTTCTTCCATCTGTCTACACATCTGTCTGTCTACTTAGGTCCCTGCAGCATCAGTGCCTACCTGCAAGGGACATTGCTGAGCCTTTGGGTCCTGCCAGCCCCCAGGGTAGGAGAAGAGACAGCAACAGCAGCCGAGTGATTGGATAGGAGGCAAACAAAGAGAAACGGTGTCCAAGGAGGATTGTCCTCACTTAGAAATTCCCCCTGCAGAAACACAGCGGGCAATTTCACCTCCTCACGTCTGTGAGTCTGCGTCCTCCTGAGGCTGGCACCACCTTTCCCAAGCTGTGCATGAGCTGAATGCCAGCACCGTCCCTTTCCCTGTGGGACAGAGGAGGCATTTATGCATTTGTTTCCAAATGGAAAACCCGTGCCCCTAAGGGATCAGGTTGTCATCCTGATCACTAAGGGATCAGCCTGTGTGTCAAGGTGGATGGCTGACAACAGGGGTTGGATCAGGTTGGGGATGGCTTGATCCAGCAGCTTGGTGGGTTGGGAGTTGGGGGGGGAGATTGGGATGAGGACTGTGGCTCTCCTGGCCAACCAGGAGAGATGAGCTCCCTGCAAGAGAGGAAGGAAACAAATTGTGAGGCACCCACGGATCTATGGTGGGTGCTGTGTCTGCTAGAGGGTTGGAGAGCTGTACAGGGCCAGAGGAACAGGGATAGGGCTGTCTGTGCAACAGCTCTTGTGTGTGGGCTCACCACACAATGGCTGGATTTTCCCTATAATGGAGATAATTCAGTAGCCAGCCTATGTCTGGGGAGGAATTTATTCCCAGTCAGATCCAGAGACCATCAGAGCTGTCAGGGCTCCCTCCGCTGATGTAAAAGCAGTTCCTATCACACCTCCTTCCACCTTGACTCCCCTGACGAAATGACCCACGTTCACACGAGCATTGCTTTGCTTAGATATAGAAAGTGTCACCTCCTGGGTCCAGCAGCTCCTGTGCTGAACATAACCAGCCAGAGCAGCAAAAGCTTCACTGTTGGAGCACCGAGTCATTACAGCTTGGGAAAAAAAGCCACACTCCAGAAATAACCAAGGTGTGTTTAGACTGTGAACGTGTGCAAGCCAATTTAAAATGTAAAATGTTTAGAAAGCTGGCTGGTGGTGACAAGGACCTGTCCTTTTCTGTCCCTATGCTGCACAGAGCATGGTGAGGGCCTGGACTCCAGTGGGATGGCCAGGTGCTATCACACCTGGTGTGACAAGGACAGCAGTAACCAACCAAACTACTCCTGAAGACCTTTAAACAGTTGTCCTGAGGGTTCCAGAGGCTGCCTGTGTCCTGGAGAAGACATGAATCCAACATGGGGCAACCAGTGCATTGCTCAGACCCATGAAGATTTATTGTTCCCAGGTCAAAATGGAGTAAAATTATCTGAATTTATTTCAGTGCAGTCTGCTGCTGAAGCAACTGAAGAAGCTCCTAGGAAGAGGATTTTCTGAAGGCAAGAAGGGCAGAGATGGGCCTTGCAAGTGTGGGCTTCCCTGCAATGCTTGGCACCAATGGGTCTGAGCGGGTGAGCCAGGTGCCTGTGTAACCCATTGTGCCACCAAGGTGGGGTCATGACCACCCTGCTAACTCCCCCAGACCCTTGTGCTGCCTTCTCCACCTGAGGTCATTGCGATGGCTCAACCTCTCCTTGCTTTTGCTGGACCTTCAGCCTCCAAAGCTGCAAGAGGCTGCAGACACAAGCTGTCGTGGTCCCAAAGCCCTAGAATCATCTTCTACCTCCCCGGTTTGGGTCCTGCTCCCATCACTTGCTGGCATTGCATTCACCCCTCCCCATCCCTCTGCAGACGTGTTGCGTGCAATGGGGTTATGTGAGGCCAGGACCAGGTTGTTGCACTCATAGAGGACTCCCCATGTCTCAAAATCCCTCGATCCCAGGATCAAGGAGGTCTTGGGCCGTATCTGCTAGCCTTGCGCCGTTGTCAGCATGTTGCTGACGAAGCAGCAGGATGGGGCAGCCCATGAGAGGGACAACACGTGGTTCTTCCTCCCCTACAAAGGCATATCGAGCATCTTTGGGA
Organism: Tringa tobata; assembly: GCA_033628505.1. NCBI lineage: Eukaryota > Metazoa > Chordata > Aves > Charadriiformes > Scolopacidae > Tringa > Tringa tobata. Next base: position 1,278,287 of record JAHREE010000461.1, on the reverse strand, counting down.
TGCTGCTGTTTCTCCCCAGCCCATGGGGCAAGGTCCCCACAGCTTCCACCCCCCTCCACCTCGGCGTCTTCAGCCTTGCAGCCCTCTGTGGTTGACCCAGTGGCATCCTCCTCCTTCTGCTCCTGGTCCTCTTCTCCTCTCCCCGTCCTGGTGCTCGCCTCTTTCAGGTTACCTCCCAGCTTTAATTGAAAGCAGCCGACGCTGCGCGCAGGCGGCACACAAACACGCCGAGACCCGGGAGCCACTCTGAAGCCTGGCTCAGGTTGGGGAACCTGCTGGCAAGTGGTGGGGCCGACAGATAATTAAAGTGACAATCGATCATGCGGGAGGAAGCGGGGGGTGGAAAATACACACTCACACACACACACGACACGCACGCAGCAGCGATGGAGGCAGCGATGCCTCTCCCGAGGAAGTCATAGCAGCATCAGCAAGCCCTGCCGAGCAGATGGCCCAGGTGAGATGCTTTTTGGCCACCTCCAAGCCACCCTCGCCCTCTCACCAGCCGCCGCAGAGGGGTTTGAAGTCCCCCGGGTGCTGCTGGTGCGGTACAAAAAGGCAGGGCTTGATGGCTGGGGTACCGTGGCGTTTGAAAGCGGGAGCGAGACTCGTTGTGCGAGCATAAAGACAGATGGGCTAAAATTTCCGAATGCTCATGAAAGATTCAGGGGCGTCACTTGTTAAATTTAATTGGGAGAAACCCGACTCGGTGCCTGCCTGCACGGTTTGCTGGCTTTTGCTTAAGAAGTCAACTGACAAGCTTGTCGTGTGTGGGTTTTTTTTTTCTTCTCCTCTCCCTCCTTCCCTCCCTATCTCCCTCCTTCCCTCCCTCCCACCTCCTTTCTCCAGCTCCTGCCACGGGCTGCGCCTGTGAATAATCTGGGGAGCGTTATCTCCTGCCTCCTGTTGGGGCAAGCACTGCTCCTCGAGTGACAAGCGCACGGGGAGGAGAGAGGTGGGCTTTTGGTGATGCTGTCAGCCCGGGATCCAGGAGATGATAGGAGTTCAAGTGTTGCCTCTGCTGCAGGTTCCTCGCCTCCCCTCCAGCCAGTGGTTTTGATCCAAACCCAGGAAGGGACGCTGGTGCTTCAATAAATGTCAGCTGCCACCATAGATTTGGGCTGTAATCCCTCTGGCTTGGGGCTGGGACACTTTTCTTCCCCACGTGAACATCCAGTGGGAGAGGGAGGAGGTGGTCCTCCTCTGGAGCTGAGCTTTCTAGAGGAGGGAGGAAATTTGTGTGCAAACAGGGGTGACAATGAGGTTTGATGGCTTCTTCTCATGGGAGATTTTTGAAAATGATGGGTGTTTTCAGTGAGGAAGTGCATTTGCTACTTGATTCTTATTTAAAAAAAAAAAAAAAAGAGATGCCAGGAGGGACTCATCCCTCCAAAAGCTGCTACCTCTGCTCATCATGGCTGCCTCTGCTGCCAAAGAGAAAAATGGGCCCTGCTGGAGGGGCAATTGATCTCATCCAAACTTTGATGTCTGCAAAAAGCCCGATGAATCACACCTGCAAATGCCTGCTTCTCTCTAATGGCTCCAAGAGAATCTGGTGTGACTCCCACAGGTGTTCTCCTGCTCCATGTGTATCCTTAGAGAGGTGACGTGGACCCTCTCCGCTCGTATTTAGGTGTGCGATGGCAGGTGCTCACTCCAGCCCCATGCCTGGACCTGGGACTAGATACGCACAAGGCCTCCACATCCTTGAGTGCTTCCAGGCTGAGCTTGCATCCAGCCACACTGTGGTGGGAACAGAGAGTTTTGGAAATTGTGCGGCTCCAAACGGCCCTTTGCTCAAGGTGGGATGCTGCTGGCTGGCAGCTGTCACATCTAATTTCATACCTGAGTGCATCTCAGGCATAGCCTGAACTCTGGGGACTAAGGGCAGTGGCAGTGCTCACCAGGGCTGGTTGGTGGGCATGGGAGCTGCCAGGCACAATGTGGGGGCAATCTGCAACCTGCCAGATGGCCTGGTTATCACTTGTCATGCATGAAGGACGTGGAACAAGACCCCTTTCAATGAGCTAGGCGTTGTCTGGTGGAATCCATGAGCCTAAGTGAAACTATTCATGCTATGTCTGTCCAACTGTCCATCCACCCATTCATTTATCCACCTCTTTATCCATCCATCCATCCATCCCTCCATCCATCCATCCTCTTCCAAGGCTGGCATTTAAGTATCTCAGTGTCAAATTCTCCTTCCCCTCCATGCCACATGCTGGCTGGGAGGTGTGTTGTTCCCCCCCTGCCCCCAGTTAGGTTCACACTGCTCAAACATGTCTTTTGAACCCTGCAGTGCTGCGTGGGACTTCTCCTGTAGATGAAATGGATCTGTTGCTTCACTGGAGTAAGTTTATGAAATGAATATGGCCCTGTTATTGTCGCTGATAAACCACTGGGGTGATCATCAGGGGTCAAGAGCAGAGGGTACACCCATCTGCAAATCTGTAATTTTTTCTCTTATGTGTCTCAGTCCATGATTCTAGGGTCAAAAGGTGGCTTTTGTTGAACATCTGGACTTGTTGGAGTGCTCCTGCACAGAGGAAACCCTAAGGTAAGGACAAAGAGTTGTGTAAGGTAGAACCTCATTAGGTCTTTGGTGCCAAACTCTCATGGGTTTCCCTGGGAGTGAGATGCACTGATTCTGACATCTTCTACACCAGGTTGGTAGGACACCTCAAGCCAATCACTACTGCATTAAGCCCAACAAATGCTGGTGTCAGACATGTGACGGAGTTACTACAATTTAACGTTTTCTCATTCATCGGTTGGGCTGTGGTAACCTCCTGTCCTTGGGGATCTCAGCCACCCAAATGCTTTGGTGTGAATGATGTTGATTAGGGGTTGTAGGTGGAAAGTACACCCAGCTCAGCTGATGGTGGGTAGGTCACTAAACTGTTCTAACTCAATATTTTTGATTATCTGCCTTGCCATGAGCTCTCCCTTTAACCCATAACTGGACAGGACCATCTCAAGTACAGCAGTATCCTCAAAGGTTGAATGCTGCTTCCTTTTTGCCACGGTTAATTACCCTCCTCATTAACAACTTGCTGTGCATCTCCAGCATGCATTGGTCAAGCTTTGCCTTTGGCCGTCAGATCTCCCAGACTTTGCCTGCTCTGAGATAAGCTGTCTTTAAAAAGCCAGATGACAGCATATAGCCAGGTTCCCGCAGCTCCATGATGACTCAGTTGCAGTTTCACACTGATTTGGGTTCTGGCTTTGAATTTCTCAGGATAGATATACACATATTAAGGAAAGAAAAAAAAAAAGGGGTGAAATTTGCTAATCACCACAGCTGCTCCAGGGGGGGAATTTATTGCCTATAATTATAAAACTTTTGCCAAACTGCTATTGCACTTGCTGTGTCCAAGGGCCACGCTCCCTGGCTGATTACCTGGAGTGGCATTAAGTGTAAATGAGACACACGGCTGGTGACAGAGCAGCAGGAGACAGAGTCTCTGCAGGTCCCGCAGTCCCAGGTTACTTTTGGTGATTTCAGTGACAGAGACTCCAGTGGAGGAGATGAAAACTGCTCTGAAACCAGGAGAAAGCCAATCCTGCCCTGCCACAGCACCCCCTCCCTCCCGTGGGACCTCCAGGGACGAGACTTTAAAGCACCTGATTTGCTCCTCAGAGTGGAAAACACATTATTGTGCAAAAATAAAGGGCTAGTGCAGTCCAGAGCAAGTCAGCCAGCACCCTGTTTTTGGAGACAGTCTCAGCAGGAGCCAGAGATGCTCCAGGTTTGAGGTCTGCTGCAGAAAGGGAAACATTACTGTGTAAAACCTCAGAAGAAAAAAAACCTGTGTCTTTTGACCACTTTTTCTGCTGGAAAATGACTTTCTATTTGTCCTTTGGTTTTGTTTCTTTGGTGTTTTTTTTTTGTTCTTTTCCTCCTTAAAAAAAAAAAAAAGTAAAAACACTCCCCCCCCTACTTTTTCTTCCCTAACAAAGGGAGAAAAAATAATGATTATGAAAAGGGGAAAAAAAGATGTCTGCAGTAGAAAAATACTCCCTGTAATTTTTTGTGTCGAAAATGAAATCTCAAAAAGTCCCCTACTTTGCTTTGATGCAGAAGAAAAGAAATTTGAGTGACACAGACAGTTTTGTATTGTTCTTTACTCTATTTTTCATTTAAAAAATGCAGCGGAGTGAACAGGCTTTTGATTACTGAGTCTCAAACAGGGTCTATCAATCTGACATTCAGGCCCTTCTGACCACAAGTGGTCCCAGAGGCATCGCAGGAGGATGGTGGTAATGCTTTGCTGTCAGCAACTGCCCTGTTGTAGCCCAGAAAGCCCCCCATATCCTGGGCTGCATCCCCAGCAGCGTGGCCAGAGGGTGAGGGGGGGCAATTCTGGCCCTCTGCTCTGCTCTGGGGAGACACCCCCCCAGTGCTGCCTCCAGCTCTGGGGCCACCAACATCACAAGGACATGGACTTGTTGGAGCAGGGCCAGAGGAGGCCACAGAGATGCTGTAAGGGCTGGAGCCCCTCTGCTGGGAGGACAGGCTGAGAGAGTTGGGGGGGATTCAGCCTGGAGAAGAGAAGGCTCCAGGGAGACCTTGGAGCCCCTTCCAGTCCCTCAAGGGGCTCCAGGGAAGCTGGGGAGGGACTCTAGATCAGGGAGGGGAGCCATAGGATGAGGGGGTACAGCTTAACACTGAAAGAGGGGAGACTGAGATGAGATCTCGGGAAGAAATTCTTTGCTGTGAGGGTGGTGAGAGCCTGGCCCAGGTTGCCCAGAGAAGCTGTGGCTGCCCCATCCCTGGAGGGTTTCCAGGCCAGGTTGGAGGGGGCTTTGAGGGACCTGGTCTGGTGGGAGGTTGCTCAGGGCAAGGGGTTGAAACTAGATGATCTTGAAGGTTCCTTCCAACTCAAACCATTCTATGATCCCATGTATCAGGTTCCTGCACTGAGAGGATCTGGTGAACGAACATGCCCCGCGGATTGCTCATGTCAGCAATGTTGTAGGTCCAGGTTTCAGACCTTGGCATGGAGACTGCAAGAAAGGACCTTATGGGTGATCTCTGGAGGATGATCGGAGTTTTCTAGACATTTCTGTTATGAAACCTCTACAAAATCCAGAGGTTTGACAACACAACAAGCTCAGCGGTAAGATGCTGACCTGCTGGTGTCATTGTGGTTTTCCTGGGTGGGAGGTTGAAGGCCTAAGGGCTCATTTTAAGTACGAGGGCCCTGTCTGAGTGAAGCACTTTGCTTTCCCAGGGTTGCCTGACCATGGTGTAGCAACGTTGTCTGCGTTGCTCTGTGTCCACTTGAAGGAGAAGTTTGGGGGCTCCCTGAGTGTCTGGGTGGAGTCTGGCCATGGGATCATGTTGGGACCTATCATAATGTGAGTATCACCTTGCCTGTGCAACTGCCCTTGGAGAGGGAAGACAGCTTGGCCAGAAGAGTCCCATGAACCAGGAATGTTACTGGTGCAATGGAAACCCTGCTGGTTTGTGCTGTTGGGATGTTAAACCCCCAACATTGATGTGTTGAGCTGCCCAGGCTTTTCTTGAAGTGGTGGGTGTTCCTGCCTGCACTGTGGTGCGTACTTGTCTTCCTTGATTGAGCTACACAACTTGTCCTGAGTACTAGTTGCTGTTGCTACCTGCTTTACAGCAGGACCACAGCACAGAGCTTGCACAGCTAAAACTGCAAAAGAGTTCTCAGCAGAGCAGGCAACTGGAAGGTAGATGAGATGACTCCAGGGTAACCAGCATCAGCGAGGCTGGGACTTGAACCCTTTTCCTTGGGGGCATTCATCGAGTGCAAGCTCTTGAAGGCTGGGAGAAGCAGCAGGCAGAGGGCAGCGCGTGGGCAAGCCAGGGGTCCAGTGTTTAATGTTACTGCTGCTTAGGGGCAGAAATAGCTGCTATTAGGTTGCATTTAGCGATTTGGAGCCAGAAAGTTGAGGTCACAGCCACAGAGCGTGACCCGGTGTTTTGTGTCTGCTGCGACTCCAAGATCTCTCCCCAAGAGCCGTCCCGGGAATGGCACCCCCCCTCCTCCTGCTCTGGGTTAGTTAAAACACTTACCTGCCTCTTTTAGGGGGGATTTTGCTGCTTTTAATTTCACATGGCATGAAAGTGTGTGCGTGAGAAAAAAAAGTGGGGTTTTGCTCAAAGCACCCTGGTCTGTCCACTTGTGTTTTCCTGCTCTGATCGCTCTCTGCAACGGAGATGAGGGGGCAGCCAGGCTGGACGTGACATGCCAGGGTTCAAGCATGGCCTGAAGAAGGTGGGAGAGCAGAGGGTGTGAGTCTGGGACTCTCAGATCTCTCCTGCTGGACTATTATAGTGGGATTCAGCTCAGCAGAAGTGGGACAACCTGGTCAGCCCCAAGTCCTGTTAGGGGGAGATATAGTTTGCCGTAGAGTGTGAGTTCTCAGACCCATTTCCAAACCTTTAGGGTGAGTTGATGCATGCAAAGCCTGTGCCTCTCCATCAGGAAAACCCCAAATGGAGATATCTGTGTTGGGTGAGATCACACACCTCCTGCCTCAGTTTCTCCACCTCTAAATGGAGAGAGGGAACCATTGCTCGATCTCATAAGGGCTGGTACATCCTATTAGAGAGCTGGTGCTTCGAGAGCGATCGAGCTACGTCAGTAAATACCAGTGCCCTTTGAAATCACCCCACAGGGAAGAATTCCCCTCTATGGAGAGGGGCCAGGCAACCCTGGAAAGGGGCAGGTTTAAAGGCCAGGGCTGTGGGCTGGATCCAGATCAATATCCTTTTTCCTCAAGCACCTGCTCTTGCTAGAATGCCACAAAGACATCAGAAAGTCATCTCCCTGTCTCTCTGGTTCCCATCCAGAGATGGGAACCCTAGCCTCAGACTAGAGAAAAAAATAAAAGGGGGAGCGAAATAAGTGCAGTGGGAGGAGATTTCACCCCATGAGTCCCATGGGCTGCTTTGAGCAGTGATGAACACGGTGGCATCTGTGGGACTCTCCACATCTCAGCAGGTTAGGGGGGTGTAACTTGCCCCTGGGGTAGGTTTATTTCTGGTTTCAGGTCTGACACGAGAAAAATTGGGAAAACCCACAGACATCTGACCATGTTTCATATGACAAAGCGGAAAAGTGGTGAAGAAGTGATCTCTTCTGAGTTTGGCTTTGGTGTTTCCACAGGCTTAAGGAGATGCGTTTGAGAACCTTCCTACAGCAGGATAGAACCCGAGTTAACCCCCCTGCCTTGGACACTCCGGGATACGTGCAACCCCTGGCCAGGATCTTCTTGCTCTAAAGAAACAACAGACGATTGGCTAGAACTGATCATTTTCCCAGGAAAGGTAAGTCCCAGGTACTTCTTGATCAATTTTTCATGGAAAGCTTTGAAACTGTCAAAATATCCCTTGTTCACACAAACTCTTCAGGCTTTTGTCTTCATCTCAGGGAAGGTGAAAACTCTGCTGTTGAAATACCTATGAAAAAAGGAAAAAGTCATAATTGCAATGTGTTTGCCAAATGAAGAGAGAGAATATTTTGCCTTGGCCCCAAGTGAGTTTTGACTGGGGAGAGGAGGGTGATTTTCAATTTCTTTAATTTTTTTTTTTACTGGCTACTGTCTGGGGGAGAAGAAAATAAGAGTTTTTAAAAAAATAATGTCAAAAGTTCCCCGAATAAGAACATTGTCCAACTCCTATGTGCCTAAATCATGCTGCAAAAGCCCCTTTTGGGTGTGCTTATCCCACTTTCCCAGGCAGAAATAATGGCAGAAAGAGTTTCAAGGGTTTCAAAGAAAGTCTGATGGCCCTCAGACTTTGATATTGACTCCACGCAGCATTATTTTTGGGCAGGGTTGGAAAGACCTTTGTTTATCCCTGGGCAATGCAGCAAAATGGGATACCTTCTTGATTCCTGTCTGTGCCTTGGTGCTTGTTGGCTGATGGGGCTGTCACAGCAATGCTTTCCTCACCCAGGTGTGTGCTCTGGCATCACTCTTCCTCTTCCTCACTGCTTTTGGAGACATCTTGACTGTGGGGAACTGCGCTGCTGTCGTTGAGCTGGCCAGATTTCTTCTCCTTGCTCCTCTCATGGGATGTGAAGTGCAGTGAGGGTGGCCTGGGGATGGTGTCCGTGCAGCTCTGTGCCAGGCACGTGGACTTGATGGCAGGAAAAAATGGGTTATTTCTCTGCTAGGCATCCTGCATGCTAGTGCATGCCATCCGTGGAAGAGTGTCTGCCCCTTCCTTGGCTTTCCAAACCTCTTCTGAAGGGATAGGGGAAAGCCCACAGTTCTGTTGCCTCCTCCAGCTGGCCCCATCGGCTGCTACCCCAGCTCTACTGTGGGATCTGTCCCATCTCCCCAGATGGGATCCACGGATGAATATACCTGGGCACCCGTGACACCCCTGGGAGCCCTCGGTCCTGGCCACCTTGCCTTCCCTCTTCTCCTCCTTGGTGTCCTCCAGGCCCCGCTGTGGTTGCGGGGCGCGGCGGAGGCAATCGTTAGCGTTAAACCAGCCGCTTGAATTTCCCCCCTTCCCTCAAAGTAATTTTTTCTCACTTCCGCACAGCGTGTGGAGTGAATTTTAGCACCCGTAAACACTTTGCGCTGCTGGCTCCCGGCTAATTGACTCTGACAGTTAGTGTAGTCAGCAGCTGAATGGTGTCACTGGGAATTAGACTGCCGTGATAGACTGCCAGGAGCAAATTACTTTGTCACTTCTCAGCTGACTCTAAAATATGGGGCTTTTTTTTTTTTTTTTATTATTATTTCTTCTTTTTTACTTTTGATTTTTTTTTTCCCTCCCCCCTCAGTTTTTGTTTTGTTTTTGAGATTTTCTTCATACGCGCGCGTGAGCTCACACGGGCATTTGAAGCCCCGACAAACTGAGCCTGATTTGTTTAAGGATCATTTTCTAGTTGAAGGCAACCTGGCGAGTTGGGAACAAACTCCTCTGTCCCCACCCCGCCTCCCCAGTCCCCTGTAATGTTTATGATGCAGGTTCTGGGAAGTTTTTTTTTTTTTTAAAGGGGACGCAAGGGGACTGCAGGCAAGTGACTCGCACACGGGGAAAGAGATTACACACAGCTCCCGCGGAGCACACATCCCTCTGCCTCTGGTGTCTCCCCCACCTTGGTATCCATCACCTGTCTAGCAGTGCCATGGATCTATCACTCATCCACCCACCTACACCAGGCACCTTCGATTTGCTTGTTCATTCCCTTGACACATTTCTTTTGCCGTACAGTATTTCAGAGTTCCATCTATTTGCCAGATGTACCTCTCTGGTTATCTGTCATCTGGCTGTGAGGTCTCTCTGGTCCATCCTTCAGGGTGTCCCTTTGAAGAGTTTGTCCCCTTACCCCCCTCCCAAATGCGTCCTGTGGTACTGGGCCTGCTCCAAGACAGCATCAGTGGTGGGATGGTTTCTGTCAAGATGTCCATCCTCAAAGCTCTTTCAAGGTCCCATTGGCCACCTGCATGATGTTTGCTGGAAAGCTGGCGTGAAAAGTCGCTGCTCGGGTGTTCTGCATGTGCTGGTGTCAATGCAGCCCCTCTGAAAAACAGGAGGAGTGGGATTTTAACCAGGCAAAGGCAGGAAATTCATGGGATGATAGAGCCAAGCCCTGTTTCAATATCTCATGGATGCCAACCCACCATGGCTGTCCTTATCTAGGAGGACCTGGGCTCTCCCAGTGTCACTCTGGCACTCGTGCGCTTTTAGGTGAGGAGAGGGTTATTTCTCTGACAACATCCCTCCACCCCCAGGCAGCACCTTGAAATGTCACTCAAATCATCTCAAGATTAGAGGATAAAGGTACGGGGCACCTACACAGCCCCACACTCAGTGGATTGGGTCTGGAAGTGAAGAAAAGCTTCAAACCATTTTCATCCAGCTGGACCACTCCTCTGGGGATGATCCAGGGCTTTGGTGCTCTTAAATTAGTCCCGCACTGGAAGGGCTTTTCATACACGTGGGAGTGAGAGGAAATGGCTGTGCCACCTGAACACTGGGCTGGGATTTTTTTGGGTAAAGTCACTTGCTTTAATGAAAGACGTTTCCACCCCCTGCTGTGCCTGCATCCTTAGACCAGCGCCACTTGTGCAATGCTGCTACTCTCACACTTAGCATCTTTCCAAGTGTGATTCCACCCCATAAAAATAGTGACTTCAGGAGTTTTGCTGACAAAAGCACACTTTTTTTTTTTTTACAATTTACCACCAGTGCAACCTCTCCCCCTACTCCCATCACCCTTGTGTTGAGGCCCTAAAGGCAACGTTGGCCCCTGCCAGGGGAGGTCCCTGGGCAGTCCCTGTTTGTTCTGAGCACAGGCCCTGGCATCCCAGCCATCCTTTGACAGAGAGAGGAGAAGGTTGTCACCACCTCTAGTCTAGGATCTCACAGTACTGTCCACAGTCCAAGACCACATATGGGCAGTTGGACCCCAGTAATGGGGGGTTATATCTGGGGTATGAGAAGCCTTTTGACTCTGCCTTGAAGGGTTTTGCTCTTCTGCCTTGAGACTGGAGTCCTGAGATTCAGGGGAGAGGATCATCTGAGCATGAAGCCCGTGATCACATTTTTTTTTTGCTGCAGGAAGAAGAGATGAAAAAGCATAGGTGGCAAGTTCAGAAACTGGAGAACGAATAATGTCCTCCAAATGCATCTGCATTTTCCTGGATTTATACTGGGGAGCACCTGGCTGACCTGGGTGTCAACCAGGACTCTCTGAGTTTTGGTGCTGGAGATATTTATTCCTCATTGAACTCCTCCTTACTCCTTACCTTACTCCTTAGGTAATTTCCTAACACTCAGTTTTGGCAAGGCTATTAACCTCCCAGCCTATCCAAAACCTAAAGCATCTGGGCACCAACTGTCCCCACCAGAAAGGAAGCCAGGACCATGCATCCAGAGTAGCTGTCCTACTGCAAGACCAGCAGGAATGGGACAATCCCACCTGGAAGAGACTTTGCACAGCCAGGCTGACCCCCCTGCTCCCTGGGCACACAGCTGAGATGCCCCATCACGTAGCCCCCATGGAAATACCAACTCTGGCTCTGCTTCCCACCAATAAATCCAAGTGTGTTTAATCCTCAGATTGCCTGGGCCTCCCTCTTGCCAGCCTCTGGCTCTGACACAAGATGTGCATCAGCTCTAAGTAGCTCTTTGTTGGCCACACAAATAAAGAGGCACGACAGGTGAGGGAAAAAGGCCATGGTGGGGAAGTAGACTCAGGGATGGGGGCTTCATGGAGGAGCGGACAGGGGTGGGATGGCAGGTTGGGGCTGCTGGGGTCCCCTCTGCATGTCTTTGGCCAAGTCCTTTCTTGTGGTTGTTCCTTCTCTAGTGCTTGGCTGTGTGCTGGGGAAGAGGTGATGCTCTGTGCACACATCTTGGTGCCCAGCCTGCCTGGATGCACCCCTCTGATCACGTGTAGCCGGAGCTGGGAGCTGCTCTCCCTATTTCGAAGAAGAAACTGCAATTTACACCCATTACCAGTGGCCTATGGGCTCCTGGAACACTGGCTGCTTGGCTGGGTGTCCCAAAGTCTGTATAGGTCTCCTGGACCAGAGAGTTTCATTGGAGGCTCTAAGGAGGAGACAATTCCCCAAGCCTTCACTGAGCCTTTCTGCTAGTTCTTCAGGTGGACAGAGTCTCTTCTGGATTGCCCTGAGCAGGTAAACTCCTGGAACATCTACTAGGAGCAGATGTTCTTGGTAGATGTTCCAAGTCTACATCTACCAGTGATGTAAATGTAGGGACTTTTTTTCTGCTGAGTGCCTGCCCAGGCAGTAAGGTCATGATGACCTGGGCTTCTGGCAAGGTGGATGGTGCTCCTGACACCACTCATCTGAGACACCTGTGAAAGTGTTGGTGTCAGGCATCGGGCTTTGCATGAGCGATGAGTGGTGTGATGAGCAGTGGTGATGTGATGAGCAACAATGATGCCAACATGTGTCTTCCTGTAGCTCTCAGAGCTACCACCAGTCCTCAGAGGAGAGTTTGAAAGAAAGGAGGAGCCTGATGGCTCTGATAAGGAGAAGATATCTCTGCAAAGCAACATCCGGCAGGTTTTGTGGGTACCCACCTTGTGCATGGAGCTGCTGTAGGCAAAATCAATATAATGATTAACTTTGGTGGTATTGCTCTAATTCCTCTAGGCAGGGGTGGAGAAAGGTGGGGAGAGCAGAGGATATTTTGCATTAGCAGAAATCTGCTAAGGTCCAAGGTGTGCCCCAGTTTCTACTGCTTAGCAGAAGCTTTCATGTTTCAAAGACAGCTTAATTTGGTAGCCCCCTTTTCCCTTCAGATGCTCAGGGCTGAAGATACCTGGGGCTTCAGGGGCTGTTGATGTGAGTGGTGGGTGCTCAGAGGTCCTTGCACATCAAGGTGACCTATGGTGGGGATGGTTTGGAGGGAGGACGACCTTTGGAGGGGAAGAAGAACACCTCCAGCCTGTTGAGAGGAGGACTGTGTCTACTGGGGAAGACCCAAAGGAAAACTGATCAACAGAGCATGGGAGAGAACATGAGATGCCCATAATAGCTCAGTGTCTGGACCTGCACCTCATGGTGAAAGCCCATCCACCCACAAGACCTGTCCTCCTGCCCGGCTGCTGCCCCATCCCAGTGAAGGGCTTTCCCCATGTGCCAGGGTGCTGCAGAAGCTCAGGGACCCTGTGGCACAGCTGTGGTGGCTCTATGGCTCTGCAGACACCCCCAGATGTGGTCCCTGGAAGATGCAGAGCCTAGGAGAGTGGTCCCCACAGGGAGAACTGAGATCAGGCTGAGGGGTGTCTTTTAAATAGGATTTGACTTATCAGGAGGATTAATCCTAGTGCATTTGGGTGGAGCGCAGTGTGGGAACTGCATCTGGCTGTGGTTGGGCTTTAAATGGGCCCATCATCATGGCTTTCTGTCCCCCAGAGCACCTGCCAGGTGCTGCTTTGCATTCTGCAGAGCAGAGACCTCTCCAAATCGAGCTTTCTCCTCTCTTTTGGGTCCACTTTCCCTATTTCACCTAAACTGCCTGCAGTGCCCTGCACCACGTGCAGTGTAGGATGCTGCAGGGATTATTTTTTTTTTTGTGGTCCACGTTCTGGTAGACTCAGGCACTTTTTGGCAAAAAAAACTTGACTTGTTCCATCGGGGAACAGAAACAACCCCCTGTGCGCCAGGAAGCCAAATGAATTGGAGGGGGAATGGGGACTTTGTGGAACAGAGCGGTGCCAAAATCAACTGCAGATGAAAAGTCCTGCCCAGAAAGGATCAGGATGTTTTGATGAATGATTAGAGGAGAAAAAGAAGAGTAAATCTACCCCAAAGCAGGAATGCAAAGCACCCCATCACTGCCCAGGCTACTTGGCTTTGCCCACTCCTGGGGCTCTCCTGGCTGTGGCCTCCAGGTGATGAGTTCCTCACTTCACAGTTTTGGGAGCACATGTCCCGCTGGCCTGTGAGCTGTCATGGTTCAAGCTCATTAATCTCCCCCCGCCAACGTCCTGTGATGAGTGATTTTAATTTTACTGCCTCTCAGGTTACACTGAGCCGTGGGGACATTTAAAAACATCCCTGGGTTGAGATGTTTTGACTTTCCCCTTCTAGGATCGAAAGGCAACGTGTCCAAGGGCTGGATCCTGCTCCTTCACTCTGGAGTTGTGATGATGGCACCAGGAAGATCCCTGCACTTCATCAGGAAGGCACAAGGTGGGGTTGAGAAGGGACGTGAGCATTCACGGCTGCACTGCAAGCACAAGAATAGCCTTGCAGGTGCCTTAAAGGCTGCATCTGGCCAAATCCTGCCCCCTTTGCCATTGCTGACCCGTTTGTCACCCCTGGTGGCTCCGAACACCCTGTTCAGGGTAAGGAAAGGGCTCCCGAGACACCGGGAGAAGCAGCATCCTCTAAAAACACATCTGGGCTGACCCTGTCCCAGAAAACTTCATCCTCATCCTGCAGACACACTCATGGGCATCACTGTGCATCCCATCCTAGCACAAACAGGGATGCACCCTCCTTGTGTGGCAACAGTCACGTACCAAAGCCAGGAGCCTTCCAACCCTCTCCTCCCTCTGCTCACACACCCTCTCCTTTTCCTAAGAAAATCCCTCTCTTTGGGTTTCTTCAGCTTCGCAGCCTTTAGGGGTCACTCCTAGCAAGATTTCCATCATTTCCCTGCAGCCTCACAAGGTGGAAATGTCCTGAAAGAGCCGGCTGTGCCGTCAGGATGCCTGGATTCTCAGCATGTGTCATGCTGCCTGTCCCCACTTGCTATTAGGGCCGGTGATACCTGATGGTGGCTTTACCTGGGCATGATCCTTCCCTTCTCTTTGGCACTGGGTCTCTCCCCCCCTGCCATGACAACGTGCTTTCATGATAGGGGTGGGAATGCCGTATCAGCAGACGCAGTGAGGAAGGAGCAGATGTTGCTGTGCTGGAAGCTGCATCTTCCCCTGATGCAGAATCTGGGAAAGAATTCTTCACGGAAAGAGTGGTCGGGCATTGGAATAGGCTGCCCAGGGAGGGGGTTGAGTCACCATCCCTGGATGTGTTTAAGAGACGATTAGATGTGGTGCTGAGGGATATGGTGTAGGGGAGGACTTTGTAGAGTAGGGCAGATGGTTGGACTCGATGATCCCAAGGGTCTCTTCCAACCTAGATGGTTCTATGATTCTATGATCCAGGGCATGCCATACAGCTATCGGTTTGGGCTGAAAACCCTTGAAGTGCCTCTCTGAGAACATCTCTCCCAGTCTCTACCTCTGCACTCTGCTGCCTGGCCAGCTCGAGATGGGCCCAGTAAAATGGGATGCACTGGTTGGGAAGAGCACTGCTGATGCTGATGCTTATGCTTTAGCCCCATGTGCCGTGAGGGCAGGGATTCACCTGCTCTCTCCCCTTGGGGGCTGACGTTGGCTGCATTAATAGTGACAATTTAAACAACATGAAAGGACGGAGGATGTTCCTGGGTGGTGGAACTCCATCACCTGCTCTGCTCCATTGGGCCCAGGCCAGAGGACGCTGTCTCCAGCGGCTTGTGAGCGTGGTTCAGGCATTAGGGTGGACTGAGGACTATTTGCACGTGCAGCATGGGGATAACCACATTGCGTTGGAAGGTAAAAGAGAGCTGCGGTGTGGCTGCAGAATGCTCCGTGCTGCACAGCCCTAGGTCTGTTTCACTGGGAAGTGTGGATGTGTTCCTTGCGTACAACCAACAGCGCCCAGATCAGCATCACTGGGGCTGTTTGGGGCCGTGTAGATGTGCTGCCATGTGTGGTTTCCTGTCTATGAGTTATAGTAGTCCCTCTTTGCTACAAGAGGGACTACATTGATGTGTGCTTGGGTTGGACAGCCCCCGGGTCACCTCCGAAAGCAGGAGAGCATGGGTTTGGTGTGAAAACCAGGCTGTGCTACTCAGAAGAGCAGAGCTGGCAGCTCCAGATGGGACCATTTCAACAGAAGTCTCCCAGTCCAGCCAGTACCAGCACCTCCCATCCTTGCACATCCCCTTTCCCTCCTGAATCAGGAGCCCCCCAAATCCCTCAGGGGGTGGGTATCACCCCTGAGGAAGCAGCTGGCGTTGCCTTGCCACCCTGGGAAGGCAACATCCCCACCTACATGATACTCAGTGGTGGCCAGACAGCCAGAGATCCCCTCCAGCTCCCAAGCCTTTGGCCCCAGTGATGCTGATGGGTTGGTGGCGTGGAGGGGGACAGCAGGTCCCTTTGATGGGAGGAAGAGGACGCAAAGCCAGCGTTTGCCTCGGGAACCCTATTGATTGGATTTCCTGGACAAGCCAAAAAGCCCAATAAAGGGAATTGTTCAATAATGAAAAATAGACAATTGGACTCTATTAAGTGACTGAGCCAGCAGCCAGGCTGAGTGCATTAAGGGCCCTGGCTCAGGGCCCCTGGTAACTCACAGAGGAGAAGAGCAAGGGATGGCCAGGAGAGCTGGTGCTGGTACCAGTTTGCCAAGGACATTTTGGGCTGTCCCGTGCCCTGGGAGTGAGGCAATGGCTCCTGGCAGGGCTCCAGGGGTGGCACAACAGCACCGGGGTACGAAGGGTCTGGCAGGAGGGATGAGCCTTGCGGGATGCCCCAGCACAGACCCAAGGGGTGGCCGTGAAGCTTTGGTGTGCTACAGGATGGTGCAACCACGAAGTAGTGTGCGTAGGGACAGAGATATGGGGGTGAGGTCCTAACAGGTTGAGAAAGGGACACGGGGACAGGCAGCGTGTAAAGATGGACAGAGGGATAGGAAGGGGGACGTGGTGATGGAGATGGCTTGCTCTCACTCTTGAAGTGGTTGGATTGACCAACCCTTCTGGATGGGTTACTGTCCCGAGCTTGTGGCTCTGCCGTGTGGCTCCAGCCCTGCCTGCAGCGCCGAATGGTTGAGCTCCGGTCCCCTGGACCACCTGTCCCTCCAGGGTGAAACCTTAGCTTGGTGCTGGGACCTCTGGCTGTGTCAGTTTGGAGTCTGATATATTTTGTCCCCCTGCATGAGAAGATATCTTCTGCTGGAGCCTCACACATCCAGCTGCCAGGTCCCCAGCCCCAGCGGCGTAAGCGGATCCCTGCGGCTCGTGGCTTGTTATGTTTCCCAGCACAGTCTGTGCCGGTTAACATGCACTTCCAGGAATTTGGAGATGCTCCTTCCAGCAGGGAGGCCCCTGGGTAAGAGATAGCATCTTCTCTCCATGACGTAAACCCTTGCCGAGCCAAATAGCTCCGTGCCCGGGTGCTCTGCAAAAAGCTCGCCCCAGCACGTATCCCTACTGTAAAACTGGTAGCACCACGCAGCCTTCATCCTTCTCCACCTGGGACCTCCTGGGGGTTGCACGACTTCATTATGGTCAGGTGTGCGTGTGGTGGGGCTGATGTGAATGCCTCACGCTTGGGGTGCTGCTTGTGGGGTAGCTCTGTGCGTCGGGGAGTCTTCTGCTGCAAGGCTGGTGGTAGCCCTGGGGGAAGCCCGTGAGTGGGGGCTGAGCTCAGTGTCTTCCCAGCAGGAGGTGGCAATGCATCAGGTGTCAGCCCTGGGTGCCAGCCAGGGTGTCTTCTAACAGTGACCAGGGACCTGGCACTGCTCTCGGGGTGAGGAAGCCAAGTGGCCACCCATGGCAGGTGGCCTGCAGGAGGGGAGGGATGGGGGGACAAGAGTGGGGGATATTTGAGAACCAGGCATGGCTTGCACCCGGCTCCCTGCACCCCAGCTCCCTGCACCCCACCTGAGATGTACCTGCCAACCAGGCCAGAAAGGATGTACACCTCCCCTCTCCAGCACTGGGAAATGGCCAAGAGGGCTTTTGCATGGCTTGGATGCATGGCCAGCTTGAACACATAGAGTGTGCAAGCATCTGTGTGTGCGCGTGTCGCTGTGCACACTTTGGGTCTGGTCTGGGCAGTCTGAGCAGTGCAGGTCCCCTGTGTTCCCCTGTGCATGCCCAGCTGGTTTTGGGTACCATTTCCATGTGTTGGGGAGCGAGAAAACTTCCCAGAACATCTCCAAGCTGCTCTACCCAGGCTTGTGTCCGGTGCATCCTTGCAGCTTTCACTTGAGTCACTTGTTTTTCAGTTTTCTTCTGCCCACACAATCCCAATTCAAACGATGTCTTGATCTCAGGTACCTCAGTGGTTTTGTTTTAAAAAGCAGACATTTCCCCCTAAATTTAGCAATGCTTAAACCAACTCACAGAAGTTGGGCTGCCCTAAAGCTGTCTCTGTACTGGAAATAGGACCAAACTTTCCTCCTTTCACTTTTTTCTTCTCTGCAGCATCCCTGACTTGTCCGTGTTCAACATGGTCTAACTGGAATGCTGATGTTTCTCTGCAAAGATCTTTCTTGTCACAAAGAAGGTTTTTATCTTCATTCCATACTTTGCTTTTCCCCCTTGCAACTCCCTTTCTGTGTTCCAGAATGGATCCCTCCTCCAAGGGATAAGTTTAGAGCCTTCATAGAATCATAGAGTAGTTTGGGTTGGAAAGGATCTTTAA
>JAHREE010000461.1:1232787-1250996 GCA_033628505.1 Tringa tobata | reverse complement strand
TTCAGGGTCTGCCAGGACTCATTTGTGTGACCCATGGCAAGTCAGAGCCTCTTCTTCCACCTTTGCTCTTATTGTGCTTTGAGATCCATGGGTGAAAATGTGGGATGAGGGCTGTGGATCACCGTTTCCTTGGGAATGAAGGCATGTCTGAAAAGTTTGGGAGTGCAGAAGGTCTGGTTGTCAGAAGGGCGGTATCTCAAGGGGCATTTCTAGTGGTGGAAGCTGATTTAGGGACCGTGTTTCCAGAGGAAAGAAGTCATCTCACTGTTTGTTGCATGTGCTCTGAGAAGAAGATGTTGCCTAGAAAGGAAGCTCTGAATTATAGAATAATTCAGCATTATAGATATTCAAAGGAGAGCCATAGGGTGATGAGACCTGGACACCACACCCTCTGTCACCTGTTGGTTTGTCTTCTTCCTCAGTTGCCAGGTTTAGAGGTCTGTCTGGGCCAATGTTTGCCTGGGCCAGTGTCTGTCCCTGTGACACCTTGCATGGTACCTTGCTGTTTGCAGGAGAAACACCACCTCTCCAAGTGCCATCTTTCTCAACTTGGAAGAAGACCCTCAGAACAACCCGACTGACACGCCAAAGCAGTCAGTTGAAGCCCCTCAAGGTGCATTTACCCTTGATGCTCTTGGTGTTTTGCTCCTGTGGCCACCCAGCAGCCTGAGGTTGCGTGGGACCATCAACCAGCCCAGGAAGCCCGTGGAGCAGAGGGTGGGAACTGCAACTGAGAAGGCACCAGCTACCAGAGAGCTGGTCAACAGGGTCAGGGAAAGCAGTGCCAGGTGTGGAGTGGGTCCCCATGCCTGGTTAGGCCAGGCAGAGCCCGCTGGAGCAGCTGATGGGGCGGCAGGGGGGTGGGGAGCGGATTAAAATTCTCGTTTCTTCACGCTGGGTGAGAATGATACAGTGGATTAGGCTGGGAGCTGCTCCTGGCTGCGGTGCTCTGCTGAATTAGCAACATGTTTGAATGAGATAAAAGGGGCAGCTTACCCCATCGCCCTCGTTCCACTAATCCCACTACAGCTGTGAAATGAATAGCAGCAGATCCGCTTTGCTCCCTTCACTGACTATTTTCTACACTTGAGACCGATGCAGCTCCGTGCCGCTTTACCAAACCTGGCCCCGCAGGCGTATTCCTCCTCTGGCCAGATGCTCACTCTTCTGTGAAGGCCACCTCTCCCGGACCCTCCCGGGACAGGGGACTCTTGGCAGAGCATGAAGAACCAGAACGTGGGGCTGGTAGCCCTGGGTGGAGCCAGTCTACCTCAGCGTGGCCTTACAAAGGTCCTTGGCACCCTGGCGTCTGACCACCAATGTGCTGGAGGAGGGAAAAGGCAGCCCTGTTATAGCAGGTCATCTCAGCAACGTGTAGGCGGTGAGCATTTCTACTGCTTCTCATTGGGAGCGTGTTTGGCAACTTAACTGAGGATGCTCCTTGGTCCTGCAGCTGGGGCTGACTCTGGCTGGCTCTACTCCCACCCCACCTCTGCTTTCGTGATGGCACTTTGGCTTGTGGTGGCATCTCTTACTTGTTCATGGTCATCCCAGTCTGAAACTGATCACGCAAGCATGTGGGTAATGTTTCCCAGTGATGGAGGTCGTTCCACCAGCTTGCTAGTGGGCAGGCCACGGGACATACAGCAGCCTCAAAGGGTCAAGAGTGTCCTAGTGCACTTTATTCTCTTTCAAGTGGGTCCCAGTATGGTTCAGACCACCCTTTCTCACAAGGATGTGTGTGTTTCAGCTCAGACCTTGTGATAACTTAGGACCACAATGCCCCAATTCCCTTCCTGCAAAAAAAGGTTTCCGGAGGAAGATGAGAGACGATGACTGTAAATACCCAGGTAAAGATGCTCCACAGTGCTAGAACTTGGAGCAAGGGGTTGCAACCACTTTCTGGGTCTGTTGACCTGCTCCTGGAACTGAAATGGGTTATCACATTGTTATGACAGTGAGACAACCAATGGATGTTGCTCCGCTGGAACTGGTGAGCTCCTAGGTGTTCTTCTCCCAGTCGCTTGAAGGCTTCCTTCTGTTTTGGGAGCCTTCACATAAAATTCTCCATCTGAGTAGGGTGTGTAGGCTCCTGTTACAACCAGAAGTTTAGGTCTGTGCCATCCACAAAGCTGGCAGAGCAAATTGTCCACCCTGATGTAGTTTTCTGCTTTAGCAAGATTGGAAAAGTTCCCTCAGCTCCCCTAACTGTGCCAGCTCATTCTCCATCAATGGGAAATCGGGCCTGTGATGGTGATGTCTCCACTGCAGACACACCATTTAGCCAGATGAATCCCATCAAAATGCCTTTTATCCAGATCTACATGACATGGGCATGTAAAAGACACCTACTGTAGGATTGGACCCACTTGATTGCAGGAGAGGTCTTCCAGGTTTGGAAGCAGGAAGGCTGGAAAAAGTTTGTTGTGTTTTCCTCAAAATTCTGTATATGCTGTTTCAGAACTAGTTCAACTGGAAATAGCTATTCCAGAGAGAAGTTCAAGAGATCCCACAAGGAACCAGGATGGTGTAATGCATCCCATGGAGAGGGACCTCCAAAATCTTCCCATCTGTGAAGGTGGAGATTGATCTGAGTCCATCAGTGCACAAAACCATCACCTTTGCTGATCCAGAGCTGCAATTAGTTGATGTTTTCCTGCAGTTATGGCCTAATTTCAGCATGATGAGTTCAAAAGTGTTTGCGTGATGAGCAACTCTGATCCCCTCATCTCCAGATGTGGCTGGTCCCAGATGAAGCCACTAAAGAACAGCCTCCTAACAGCAAGGTGAGGCAGATGATCTGGCCCTGGACTAGGTTTGCATGTTGGGTTGGATTTAGCTCCCTCAAAGTTTGTTGGCACCAAGTTTGCAGCACCATCTGTGGAAGGTGGTGCTGGTTTCCTCAGGCAGAAGGGGTGTTGGTGTGAGGTTGTCCTGAACCTTGCCCAAAGGTCCCACTCTATTCTTCTTGTCCACTGCTTGGACAATCAGATAATCATATGAAGGTGCACATTTGCATCTCCATCCAAAAGGGTGGGTCCAGTTTGTGTGTCATCACCCACAGTTCCTCTCCGCATCCTGCTGGCCCATGGTCCCCAGTGAGGTGGCATCCTTCACATTATCAATTTCAAAGACGTCTTTATTAACAGGACAATGGAAGAATAAGCACTTTCCTTTATTCATTTACCCGCTGTCTGATAATATCATATTGATGATAATTTTCCTTTAATGGACCATTTGCAGTAATTATGATGCAGTGGGTGAGTAATTGTATCTGACGCCCGATGCCTCCTATGTAACTCTGCAAACTTAATTCACTTGATTGTCTGAGAGGGAGGGAGAGAAGGAGTGCGACAGAGAGAGGACTGTCTCACAGACCTCTCTCCCCTCCCAAATGGTCAGTCGAGCAAATTATTGCTTCTTGTGCCTCTGTAGTCCACAGATATCTGAAGAATTTTCTTCAGAGACTCCTGTTCAATGAGGTGACATGGTCCTTTCCCTTTCTTTCCCTTTCCTTCCAGTTCCCAAATTGAATCACGTTCTCCGTTTTCACCCTCCAGCATGACTTTCTACCTTGCCTGTTGGTTGAGCCATCCACTTGGATAAAGGAGATGGTGAAGGTTGTCTCTCCTGCAGGCGCCTCTTTGCACTCTTTGTATCATGTATCTTGTTTCTAGAGGGACCGTGGTCTGTGCCCTTCATGGGAGCTGCCCTCCAGGGACCCCAGGCAGGGGAATTGCTGCATTTAATGATGTGTGTGATAGTGACTCCTAGAAGAGATGCTCTGAGCCTTGGAAAGTCAGAGGAGAAACATACTCCCTGTCCTAGCTGCTCATCTTCCTGACTACAGCAGTGTGGTGTGGCATCCATCGGTTATTGCTATGTGGGATTCATTCCAGCCAGTCCTGTTCTTGGGGTCTTCCTTTAAAAAGTGCCAAATAGCCTTTCCAGACCTGGGATAGGCCCATGCACAGGTCTTGCACTCTTCCCTCCTCCCCTGTGCCTTGCTGGGACTCGGTGGGGAGCAAAAAGCAGACCTCCAAAGCAGCTTGCAGCCTTCTCTGACTGACAGCAAGGACCATCACTCAACATCAGCTTTCTGTTGCATGGTATCTCTGGTTGCTTCAGGGACTTCATGTCCCCCTGTTGTGGTCCAGCCCTGAAGTCCATGGGAAAGCTCTGTCTGCGGCTGAACTCAGTGCTAGAACCAGGAGCTGTGCTCAAGGGAAAAATAAGCCATGCATGATGTGATTAACTGCGAGTAGGGTGCAGCCAACAATATATCGTCGCTCGGGAGAAGGGAACTGGGAAACAGTCCATCCCAGATTGGAAGCTGTTGGCCCAAGTCTCTTTGGAAGTCATGCCAGAGCCAGCACCATGTGAGTACAAGGCGCTGGCAAGGGGCTGAAGTTGATCAGCTGAAGTTGGGGATGGGCTGAAGTTGTGTGTGTGTTGGGGGGGGATGAACAGGGACACTGGTGTATGGTGTTCTTGGGAGAGATGCAACCAGCCTGCTCAGATGTGTGGGTTCATCCTGTGGGATCTGAGGCCACAGGGAGAGGAACAGAAACTCAGAAATTTGGACAGGCAGAGAATCTGGGTACGTTCTTAAAGCAGGGCAGATATAAAAACATCAGGTTCATCAATATTCTTGAAATTGGATTGGAATGGAAATGATTATTTCTTTATGTACTTCAGCAGATTGACTATTTGGGGAAAAAAAATGGCTGGCCAATTGAGATGTTTGGTTGTGAGCAGGCTGCAATATTTTGTTTCAATTAGGAACGCTCCAAGTTGGCTGCAAGTTTTGCCTTTTTTTCTTTTTTTTTTTCAAGATGAATTTGAATAGTTGTTCCCAGCTGCAAAATGAAAATGTCTTTTTTAATGCATTTCATTCTATTTTTAATTTCTTGGAATTAGGAAGGGAACTTAAGCACCAAAAATTCAATGAAATTGAAATATATCTGAGAAATGCTCCAATATCGTTAAAAACTCAATTTTTTGGCTATAAGAGATTTTCGGTAGAAAACTTCTCCCCAAGCTCTGCTTTCTGGGAGATTAGCGAGTGATAAACTCTATAGCTATGTCTAGACCAACTGATGTCTTTTTGCCATTTGCAGCAGAGATCTGGGGAGAAGAGCAACCCTCCTCCTATCTCCTGATTTGTGGCTCATCCTCGCTGAGGGATTGCCTCCGAGTTCAGCCATTTCCTCCTGGGCTTCACTTCTGCAAATTAGCTGTTAAGGGAAATGAAGGTTTTAGATTTTCTCATGTGTGCAGCTCGGTCTATCTACCCATCCATCTCCCTCCATTTCACGGAGCTAAAGTAGCTCTCTGTTTGGTCCAGCTTTCCACACCCATGGGAAATTGTTCATGGGAAAATGAAATGTGATGTCTTGGGCCCACGTGGTTGAGTTTTTGCCTCTTTTTCCTGGGGATAGAATGAGGTGTTCTGGGACTTGTTGCAAGATCTCCATGGTTCAGGCAGCTCCTGGAAGTACTGAGCACAGATTAGCCTGAGCAAATGTCCTTCTCCATCGGGGACAAGGATTTGCAACGCTGCTTCTGGCAAGCCTGGATGGCTTGAGGTGGCCAGTCTCAAATCTTCACGGTGAGCTGTGGTAAGCAGAGCCATCATGTGAATCCTGGTTGGGACATTACGTGGAAGCCACATTGGAGTCCTCCTTCTCTTTGTCCTTCAGAATCTCCTTCTCTGGAGATATCCGAAACCTGGTTGCATTACTGGGCAATCTGCTCTACGTGAACTTGCTTTGGCAGAGGGCTCAGACTAGATGATCTCCAAAGGTCCCTTCTAACCCCTACCATTCTGTGCTTCTGTTGTTTTGGATGTTGCATGTGTCTAACTAAATTAGCCCAATTTAGTAGCCCAGGTGAGGGTTGCTCTTCCATCTCAGGTGCCTGTTTCCCTCATGCCTGAGACCACTCTGTAGCAAATTGTGTTACGTGAGATGGAGTTAGAGAGCAGCTTAGGAAGGCCACATCTAGAAAGGCACAAAGTTTCTCTTTGGCATGAACTGGGCATGCTTTGTATTTGAACAGGCCTTCTTTAGGATTAATGGTTATTCCTCCTCTTCTCCATTACTCTTTATAACTGAAAGATTCTCCTTCAATGAAGGCTGAAGGATACAGCCATTTGCTAGGAAGAAGACCTCCCTCTCTCTAAAGCGCTGGTCCCTTTGTTGTTCCTGATAGGACTGAAATCGGTGCTGCCCGTAGACGAGTAATTTTGAGAAAAATATGGGTGCCCTTTATTTTTCTGAATGGGACCAAGCCATTCACAAAATAAGGGATCACCACCCTCTCTCATGGGACTGTGGCATCGGTCCTAAAACATGGTTAAAGTTGGCAGTGCATATCAGTAATTATGACAAAATAAATTACAGGGATGTTACCATTATCCTGGAGCCAAGGGCAATAAACCTGGACATGTAGAGTTAATGTTAAACTTAAAAGAAATCCAATACGTTAAGATGTAGAGTTTCCCAGTATCCAAAGAGCCTTAACTCTGCCCTTGTCAAGGCCCTCTAGTCTTCCAATCACATTTCAAATCATTGAGAATTGGTAGAGAATCTATATTTTCTTTTTGACGATGAATAAGAATATTTTCTTCTCTACTCTATCACAAAGGAAAGCCTTTTAAGAGTCACTAAGTTTATTTTCTTCTCTGATTCCAAGGTTCCTGATGAGGGAGAAGTATGTTTCTACAGAACAGGAAAATATTTGTGTCAAATAATGGCGAAAAAATTTACCAGGAAACTTAAAATTATTATACCCCCTCCTTCATCAAATCAAATATAATTGAATATTTTAAACTCTTGCACAATTTGGCAGTAAGAACTAGCTGGGAGGAAACTGTACATCAGGTGAAGTCTTTTGGGTAACTCTCCTCAGATATGGCTGATTCATTGTCCTGTGGAAATCTTCCACCTTCCATGTGTTGGGCCAAGAGATCTGGATGATGAAGATCTCCTGGTGAATCTGGGAAGGAAATGGGAATAGGAGAGAAAGGACTAAGAGTGGCTGGGAACAGCCTGGGACTGTGGTGAGATACTCAGGTGTGGCCTGGATGTAGCAAATACATCCTCTGGATTAAAAAAGATTCCTTTTATCTCTTGATTCTGAGGACAGAAAGAACAAGAAGCTGCTCCCCTTCTTTGATACTGCAATGTATATGCCCCATTTCCAAGGGACCACCAATGGTTCTCTCACCCCTCATCCACTTCTATGGGGGTTCTCAAAGCTCTTCACCTCAATAAAAGTACTTTTGGTTCCTTGGTGCCAGCCAGGAAGAAGCTCAAGGACTTCCAGCAGGACCATCTTGCTGCTGCTGAAGCACACAACCTTTGGGAATGCTGGTAGCTCCCATATTCTGCACAAAGTCTTGATGGCAACATCAGCTTGTCTGACAGACTTATCCTCAGCTGGTCAACTGAGAAAGAGTAACCACAGATGACTGATGTAATCCAGAGGCTGCCATAGAGCATTTCTGGGGACAACATCAGTGCTGACCGAGAAGGGCAAGGTTGTACCTGCAAGTCAGGCTTATAGGTCAGAATCTACAGGTCTTTCAGGACCCACAGAACCCATCATCTGCATTGGTATTAAACCTGCAATGAAGAGTTCGTTCCTGAATTTCCTACAATCAACTCCTGAAACAACACAGTGTCAAAAAAAAGGGGAGAATAGTAGTTTTGCTGTTCAGCTGAGCTGGGGAGAAAAGGGGAAGATCTAGCAGCATTACTGAAAGACTCTGAACCCCCCCAAACTTTGTGCTCATGTTGACCTGAATTCCTCAGTTCAGGCTGCCCATCAATCCTATCTGGGGATGGGTCTCTTTTCCCAAGAAACAGGAGACAGGACAAAAGGAAACAGGCTCAAGTTGCACCAGGGGATATTTAGGATGGATATTAGGAAAAAATTTTACACTGAAAGGGTTTTTAAGCACTGGAATGGACTATCTAGGGCAGTGGTGGAGTCACTGTCCCTGGAGGTATTTAAAAGATGGGTAGACGTTGTGCTTAGAGATAAGGTTTAGTGCTGGTTTTTGTCAGCGTGAGGTTGATGGTTGGACTCGATGATCTAAAAGGTCCCTTTCAACCTAGACAATTCTATGATTTTATGATTCTATGGTTCTGTGATACCTTCACAACAAAAGACTTTTGTGTGTTGCCTTCCATCTTCTTGCATGGGATGCTCTCAAGACAAACAGGATGGACCAAGAGTGGGGCCCCTTCCCCATCTGCTCTGTGCATTCCTATGCATGCTGTGATGATCAAAGGCCCTGGGTACTCATGCTAGAAGATGAGCAGGATGGAGGGGCAGCAGAGATCAAGCTGGCTTGCTCTAACATGGTTGTGTAGATGCCCCCTGGTTGGGTTAGGTCAACCCTATGGCAACATATGCAGCTCCCACTGGGACGCTGGCAGGTCAATGCCATCTATTTAGAAAGAGTGACAGATATTTTTTTGGGGAAATGCCTTCCCAAGTGACATTTGTATACGGACAATGCTTGTTCCAGACCTCTCTGGAAGCAGTAACGTCCCTGGGCTTCTCTTTTATCTTTGGCAAAGAGCAGGGTCATGACCAAGAAAAAGAGGAAGCCAAGCCAAACCCACCATCCTGCATCTTATTTGAGACCCCCTTGTAGCTTGGCTGCCTCTCCCTTTCCACTCTGCCAATATCTTTCCATTTATGCAGTGGCTTTTAATGAGAATGAAGCGACTAATTTGGCCATCCTCGATGTCTTTATAACCCAAGCCCACAGCTACGACAAGCCAATAGCACTGAGCTAGTTCTACTGATTATTTTAATCTCATCATATGTCTTTTCTGGTCAATAAACTCCCTCTCAAATCAAATTGTTACTGAACATAACCTGACGCTAATGTCCATTGGACTCTGGGCTATAGCGAATAATGTAGTTTGTCATAATTAAGTGTACTGCCTAATTAATTGAGTGGTCAGGATGCTAATTAGCCAGGTTTATTGAGACTGGAGGAGTATGAAGGGCAATACTGCAGCTCATCAGAAGCACTGCGACTAGAAATAAAGTCCATCTCCCTTCCCTCTCCCCTGACAGGCAGACAAATGTGTCCGTATGTAGATTTACAGACTCTGAGCAGCACCCAGAGACCATGAGCAGGGTCATGCTGGTCTTGCTGACTTCTTTGCAGCGTGGCTAAGGTTTCTTAGCCTTTACTCCCATTTTCCACCCATTCTTCTGGCTCATCCACCACTGCAGCTGGACTCTCCTCAGTCCTCATCTGATGCTGCCTGCTGTGTCCCCTGCTCCCATGAGGGACAGAAGGGCTGCCTTATTTTCCTCCAGGACTACCAGTAGATATCTGGGACGTGTGATGGGTTGTACATATGCAGTAAGTTTCCTGAGAGCAGCAGTTCATGACTTTTCCTGCCCAACTTGTTTTCGGTGCTCTAGTGATGCAGTGTATGATCTCCAGTGCTCAAATCCTCTCTCTTAGAAACCACTTGACTCACCTGAAGCCTCCTTTTATGGTTCAAACCTAAGGACTTCTTGGTCTCTCCCCATACATTGCCTGTATCAGGAATAGTGTGGCCAGCCAGACTAGGGCAGTGATTGTCCCTCTGTACTGAGCCCTGGTGAGACCCCACCTCAAGCACTGTGTTCAGTTTTGGGCCCCTCACTACAAGAAAGACATTGAGGGGCTGGAGCATGTCCAGAGAAGGGCAACGGAGCTGGTGAGGGATCTGGTGAACAAGTCTTGTGAGGAGCAGCTGAGGGAGCTGGGGGTGTTCAGCCTGGAGAAAAGGAGGCTGAGGAGAGACCTTCTCCCTCTGTACATCTGCCTGAAAGGAGGTTGTAGAGAGGTTGGTGTCAGTCTCTTCTCCCAATTATCAAGTGGTAGAACAAGAGGAAACGTCCTCAAGTTGTGCCAGGGGAGGTTTAGGATGGATATTAGGAAAAAATTCTTCACTGAAAGGGTTGTCAAACATTGGAAGAGGCTGCCCAGGGCAGTGGTGGAGTCACCATCCCTGGAGGGATTTAAAAGCTGGGCAGACGTGATGCTGAGGGACATGGTTTAGTGGTGGTTTTTGCAATGTTAGGCTGATGGTTGGACTGGATGGTCTGAAAGGTGTCTTCCAACCGATATGATTCTATGATTCTATGATTCTATGATTCTATGATTCTATGACCCATAGAGAAAATATTTTTCCCTTTCTGTTTTTAGAAGCCTTTTGCAAGAAGTCAGGAAAAGAATAGAGATTGTGCAGCTGAAGGAGGGTCTTCAGATGAGATCTGGACTCTGCCTGACTCTGCCACCTGTTGCCTTAGGGAAGTTGGGTGTTGTATCCTAGTTCCTCAACCAACTAATGCTTAAGAGATCCTTCAGGACCTCTCAAGTTTGTTTACATATGCAATATAGTGGCAGGATTGGGAAGGGGGGGTGGTGCATTTAGGGAACGAAGGAATATTTAATAGGGATTTGCAATTTAATTTTTGCAACAAGGAGGATCTGAGCATGCCCAGGGTGATTCAAGTGTTGGAGAAAACCAAGCAGACACAGTTCAAGCGTGGCACCTGTGTGGGGAGAGATGAATCTTTATTTAAAATTTGCTTCTGTTTGGAGGTCTTGGAGACCAGAGAGCTACCAATGGAGCTGGTGTCCATGGGGAGCAAACGTGGTGTGGTTGAACTGGAGATGGTAATGTAGAAATAATCCTGGAATCTCGTGTTGTTGAGGATGCAAGTGTGCCTCAGGATTACAGCCTCCTGGAGTACATGGTGGAGGTGGACTTTAGCATTCCTCTGGAAGGACTGCTCAGATATTTCCCCAAATTGATGGGCTGAGGAGCACAAGGGACATGGACTAAAAAGGCTGTCATCCCCTATCCATTCTCTCATCCCTTGTCCCCTTACAAACATTGAACATGCAAAACCTAAAAATGTTTTATATCACATTTCCATTTAAGATGATGAGACTCTCCTTATTTTGGCCAGAGTTAAGCGTGCTGCCAAGACAGATGCACCCATCCCACCAGCTGTAAACAGCCCCTTGATTTTGTGGGCAGCATCCACCAATTCTGCCCTCCAGTATTTATTTTTGTGCCTGAGTTTTATAAATGCTAGAGCAGATTCCCCTCTCTCCTAAATCCACTGCAGGCAGCCAAAGCTTTTGACCTTGCAACTGCCTGTTGCTTTCAATGGTTTGTGGCCAGATAGCTTGTTTTCCTTCCGATTGCTTTCGGTTTCAAACAAATAGCGCTGCTGTGGGTAAAGCTCAGCCCACATTCCAATATCTCACCACATAATTGCACTGAATTTGACCACAAGCTAATAACTAAAACTGCTCCACAGTCTGCTGCTTAAATTCTGTTCTCGCTTACATCCATTAAAGGACCTGACAATTAATTGCGTTTTGTAGCCCTGGCAAATGGGTCCTCCTGTGCCAGGGTCTCTAAACCCCTAAAGGACACGGTGGCTTCTGCAGCAGAGTCTGTGTCCCCCATGGAAAGAGTGGACAGGGGCAAAAAACCTTTAAGCAAACTTTCCATGCCTTCACGCACGCCTAATTTTTAGCTGTTTCTCTTTTGAGAATCTCCAGTTGGAGCTGCCTGTGCAAGACTGAGCCTTTCAAGTTATGATTATCTCAAATTTGCAGAATATTCCTTGAAAAAACGAAAAAGATCAAATTCTTAATAGTCAAAATTCTCACTTTTCAGTATTACAGGAGAAATTTGGCTTGATGTCCCTGAAAACTGAGAGATCAGAGCAACCCACAACTCTGGTGATCTGTAACCCACCACTGGGATGATCTATCCAGAGAAGGATTGCTCTGCACTTGCCCCTTTTCACATATTCTTTCCCCAAATATCCACAACAAGCATTTTTGGGGTGGAAACATAAGATCAGATTTGTATGCTCTGCCTATATACTTATCCAACCTCTCTGTCTAATCAGCATCAGTAAAAAGCATCTTCTTAACAATTTCATTACAACAGAAAGATCTCTTCAGTAATTAATAAATGAAGATTTGCAGGAGATCAAAAATACTTCAGTAAACCTTGATCTTCATGGGTACAAGCAGCAGATCAAAAGTTGAGGAAGAATTTATTGTGTAAACTAGTAGTTGGCAGGTTTTCCTGCTAATGTACCTTCTTGTTAATGGGTTAGGCAAAGTGAGGATGTAAATCCCAGTCTCAGACATATTCATGATATTTGCTATTTAGGTCTAACGAGGGCAAAACATGACCAAATTAGGCTGAGACAGGTTTTTGGGGGGGAAAAGGATCTGCCTGAAAAACATCTGAACCTTTATCCTCTTTCTAGTTTTCCCTTGTAAAAAAAAAGTGTTAAACAGCTAACAGAAATATATTTACATATTTCTTATTTTTATATAATTTGAGTTAAGTGAACAGAGCTTACCAGACATGTTCAAATGGGAGATTTTGGTTGGGAAAGGCCAACTCAACAGGAATTGGGAAAAAAACCCCACTTTTGCAAGGACATATAGATTTTACCCTTGTATTTGTATGGAATTATGGCAGCATTTCAATCAACTCAGAAAGGTTTGGTTTGATTTTGTGATTTCCAATACATTTCAATCTGCAGAAAAATCAATGCATGGATGGCTTAAGAAATATTTTTAGGATTGTTCCTTTCATAAAAATTCTTTGGTACATATATGTATACACACAAATAAAAATAAAATTATAATTACATATATATATGTGTAGGCATGTCTTTTATGTATAAATAAATATATATACCTTGATTTGGGATGAAGCAGGGTAGGAAATTTGAAACTGTGACCCAGTCTAATACCGGCAGTATCACTCAGTTGATATATTTTCAGTCATAGATTTAGTAAAACAGCTTATTCCCTGTCAATTTCCTGATGTGGTACATTTTTGGATTTTCTTTTATTTGCTCTGCAATGGGGACTAACATTCATCTCCTGACAACTAGGTTATACCTGTATGCAGAAGGCTGTTAGAAGTGCCATTTTGTTACTGTCTTAAAACTAAAATATCCTCCTCCTGCAATCCTACAGCCTGTTTTAATTGTCAAAGATTTAATTCTAGCTTTATATGTGTATGATTGTATATATGTGGAAATGCAAAATTTCTTTCACCTTCTCTCCAAGTTTGTGCCTTTTTTTTTGGCGGGGGGGATAAGAAATGAGGCTGAATCTGGCAGGGGATTTCTGATGTCCTTCAGTTCCCATGGCAGCTGGTGGGACGAGGTTCTAGTACCAAGGCTCTGGACCGTTTGGGGAATAACTTGCCAACTGTTTTTTCTCCTGGACAAACAGTTGATCAACAGCTGATGGCAATGCCTCTCCCCACCCCGGGCATCTCCTCTGGATAGTTTGGTTTAAAAATAAGTCCTGGGAAGGCCAGGGGATCCCAGGGGGGAGGGAGGATGGTATGAAGTCCTCAAGAGACGCATTGAGGAAAGAATGCCCACCACCATGCTCTTCCCTGGTGAGACGGGAAGCACTACCCGCTTCGCTTGCGAAGGCATCTTTTTGGGAACATTGCCGGCGTTCCCCGCGTGCACCGGCTGGTGGGGAGGAATGTCCCTGAGGAATCCCCCTCCATCCCTGCCAGCATCCGGGCTGGGGTCCTGACCTGTCCCTCCCCATGCAGGGGGGGGAACATTTCTCGAGCATCGTGCTTTGCCTTGGCTGCTGCCGCCGCCGCCGAGCACCCCCAGCATTAAACGGCTGCACGGGACCTGCCATCTCTCTCGAATCCATCTTCCCTCGAATCGCTGTATTACAACCAAACAGGATTTGTTCCACTACAATTTGTCAAGATTGGACAAGGCCTCAAAGTTGGCGGAGACGTATATTAAAGGTTTCTCAGGGATTGGAGCGAGAGAGGCAATTACCTTCCCGGGCTGAGAGAGGAGGGAGTGTGGCTCCCGTCCCTGTTGCATAGCGCAGGAGGGTTGAGGGGGTTTCTCTTCCTTCCCTGCCAATAAATAAAAATAAGATAAAGACTCCCCTCCTCCCTCCCCAAACCGCCACATGCTGCGAGTGGAAACCTAAAACGACAGCAAGCTGGCTTGGTGGGAAGAACAGCTGTATGTGTGCCAGCATCGCGGCCACCTGCATCCAGCCGTGGTGGCCATCCCCAACCACAGTGGGGCTTGGGGACAGAGCCCTGGATCTGCCCTGACCTGAAGAACCTGTTCCCAAAAGGAGATGCCATCTGCCATCCTCCTTCTCTTGCTGTGCCTGGTCCCTCCGTGGCACCTGGGAGGGCTGGAGACCTTGAAGGGTGGTGGGGGATGAGATGGGGATGCATTGGGGATGGGTGCCCCACACATGCCACCCCAGGACCACAGGATGTTCAATTGCACCCACCAACCCCTTTAAGCCATTAATTTCAGGGAAGAGGGAGAGGGAGATGATTGCCCATGTGGACCCTGGCAGGGGAAGGGGTGAAAGCAACAAGCAGTCATGATTGGGGCATCAGATGGGGCACTTCTGGGAAGGTGGGAGGAAGGATGGAGGGATGCCAGCCCACAGGGGATGGGGAGATGGCATTTTGTGCCAGCCAAACCGCTCTGCTCCAGTCGATGCAAACAGCACAACATCTTTGGGGGACCTGTGCTGCTTAGAGCTCATACTCCCCCCCACTTTATTTGTCCCCCAGAATAATTTCCAGGGCTCTCCCACCCGGGGAGGAATGGGGAGTGGGGGAAGATTACTCCAGGAAAGAGACTGTCTCTGAAGGGAGGGTGTCTTTGAAAACATCTCCTCTGCGCAGTCAGGTGCGTGTTCCCGGGGCTGGCTCGTGTTAGCCTTCATTTTGGATAATCTGGAATAACTCCAGTGAAATCACCGGGGACTGCAGTGGAGTCGACCCAGCCTGAGTTGAAACAGAAATTAACCCTTGGCACATGCCCATGGATTTATCTGAAGGCCCTTTGTAGGCAAAAGATTTTATTACACTGGCTTAAGTGGGCTTTGGATGGAGCCTCTAGAAAATGCGGTGGAGGGTTGCTAGAAAGCTACCTAGCTAATTAATCAAATAAATCACCCACATTCGCATTCAATCATCTGAAATGGAGGTGGCACGGTTTTAAGTACTGCTCCAGGATCCCTGGCTTTGTATCTTCTGGATTATTATTATTTAATTATATTGAAGCTGCATTTGGAAGCTGGTAGGCACCAGTTACCAGGTGAGAGCTCCCTGCTTTATTATGAGTTGTGGAAAGATTTGATCTTTCTGTTCTGATGATGAATTTTCACTGATGATATTAAGCTTATTCCAAATTAGTTAAAATAAAAAAAAAAGTGTTTTCTATTTTGAGCTGAAAGGGAAGCGAAGAAATAACTCCCTACTGAGATTAATTCTTATCGTTTCAAGATATGATGACAGATGAAAAGGAACTTCAGAGCTGATATAAAATGAGATTCCTAGCTTTGCGGGGGAAAAAGGGCCAATATTTTGTGGGAATTTTCATGGCAAATACATTCATTTATTTTTGTTGACAAAACATTGATTTGAAATGCTTTGATTGCCCTGCTCACATCTGACAATAATTGTATATCTCGCGGTGTTAATTTCTTATGGATTGTCAAAGAGAATTGAAAGCCAGACACATCACAAGTACAACAGGGAGAAGGAGGGTTTTAACTTTCCCTTTCATTTTGTTTATTAACACAGAATATTTCCTACTTTGGTTTCTGGCTGAAGATTGCAGTTTCTTTCTTTCTTAAAGGCTCAGCTGTGCCGGCACTGCACTCCTGCTGATTTCTGTGCTGAACCTTTTCTAGCCTCATTTTAGCACCGTTGGGTGCTGGGGAGGGAGGATTACGGCACCAGTCACTGCAAGGATTTTGCTTTTTGGGGTGTTGGAGTCTGTGCACGTCCCCTGGTGACGTACCCCCGCCTGTCCTGCATCTCTGAGCATCCTCTTCCTCACGTGAGTGATTTACAGGGTGTTATGGGTCAAGGCTCTCTGCCCTGATGAAATCCCCTGATGTTTATTAATAATGAAATTACATTCAGGACAGGACCCCCTCCGGGTCAGGGCAAAGCTGACC
The DNA here is from genome assembly GCA_033628505.1 of Tringa tobata. NCBI lineage: Eukaryota > Metazoa > Chordata > Aves > Charadriiformes > Scolopacidae > Tringa > Tringa tobata. The sequence continues at coordinate 1,234,936 of JAHREE010000461.1, read as the reverse complement.
ACGTTGCTTGGTGGTTGGTTTTTTTTTTTATTTTCCTAGTAGTTTAACTTCCCAGAAGCTGCTGAGTGACCTGCTAATGGAGGAGGGCTTGTACCACGCTTAGGGCGTCAGCGTGGGGTTTAGGAGACTGGGTTTGACACCCAGCCCTGGCTGAAAAAGTCACTTAATCTCTGTGTGATAATGCAAAATGGAGTTTGGACTATTTTCAGCAGCTCTGCCTGACCAGAGCTCTTTGTAGCAGAGTTTTCCTGGTGCGCAAACTTGTCTCTTACCTGTGCAATCAAGGGGGGGGGGTAAGAATCTCTCCCTATTTACAGTGACTGCAATTAGCAGTCTTGCTTTCATTACCTGCAAGAAAGGTGTGACTGTGTTCATGACACCTGCACAGTGAGCCCCCAAACAAAGCCACGTGGCTCAGGTAAAGTACAGGTGATGTCTAAAGCCTCTCCATCACCCTGCATTGAAGTGAAGACATTAAATCTCCCTTCCCTGGCTCCGAGTCAGCCTGCAGGGGGAATAGAGAGTGAGATATTTTAGGGTGGAATCACAACTAATGGGGAAGCTCAATGCTCCAAGGTGGAAACTGGGCTTCAAGCTCTGCCAGTGGCGTAACAGATCAGGGGGCATTTTGCCTCCTCCTGCCCATCTCCAGGAGCAACAGCAGATTCAAGGGACTTGTGTAAAAACACAGAAACACACCTGAAAGTCCATCCCTTCCTGGCCTGGATTTGGGATGAGGGTCAGGGGTGAGAGAGATCCTACTGTCCTTTGCTGCAGTGGCTTTGATATCCACCTGGGAAGGCTTGCTAGGCCATTTTTCCNCCCCCCCCGCTCATTGTTATGCTAATTTGTGTTAATGCTTCTCTCTGTGATTGTTTGTTTACTCTACATCAGGGTCTCTTAAGATTTCCTTCAAGTGGAGAATCTAACCATTTGTGCATGGGTTAATGTGGACATGACTACACCAGCCATTACATGCACCCAAAAGGGGTATAATTAGGGAACTGCTGGGCTAATCTATTTGCAAACCACAGGAAGGATCAAGTGGAAGTTCACAGGGTTGACATGGTCCTTGGGACAGCCCTACGTGCCCTTGAACTGTGGCCCTGGAGGAGGTGGGAGCAGCATGTGCACGCAACAGTCCCTCCTCCATTCCCAGGATTCCAGTCCCCAAACTGGCAGCCAGGATGGGGAGAGTTGGACAAGCTTCATGTGAGGTTGGGTCTTCTTTTCCACCTTGGCTCTCCTCCCTGCTCTTGGTGCATGGAGGGCTGCAGGACCAAGTCAGAGGTAGAATCATAGAACCATATAATTGTTTTGGTTGGAAGAGACCTTTAAGATCATCAAGTCCAACTGTTAACCTAACACTGCCAAGTTACCACTTAAACCGTGTCCCTCAGTACTACATCTACATGTCTTTTAATATCTCCAGGGATGGTGACTCCATCACTTCCCTGGGTGATGGGCAGAGGGCCCACAACAAGAACGTACTGGCATGACTGAGGCTGAGACACGCTCCTAGGGAAGATGCCACGTAGACTCACTGTCTGCCTGCCTTTCTTGCGTCCTCTTCTTCTTTATCACTGCCTTTTTCCTCTCCCTTGAGCCCTTCGCAGCCCTCCTGGCTGCCTTTCCCCGCTGTTGGGCAGCCCTGGCTGGATTAGGTCAGGGGAGCTGCAGAGACAAGGAGAAGGGTGGGGAACCACGCCGATTTGTCCCGCTCATCCCCGTTCTCCCTATCTGCCATCCCCAGTCCAGATCCGCTTCCCCTCCTTAAACAAGATCTCAACTGACCGTAAGGCTTCTGTCACTCCGACTACCAAAAATCAAACCCCTTCCCTCATCAAATCCTTAATCAGCCGGAACGGCGCTGTAAGCCGTGCTAAATTGACTCCTCTTCGCTCCTTCTGCTGACCGCTGCCCTGCGACGAGCCCGCCCCCGCCTCTGACTCCGAGGGCAACATCACGACTAATTATATTTCCCCTGCCTTTCCAAATCCTCTCAGGCGCCCGGACAAGCACAGGTATTGAGGAGGGTGGGAGGATTAGCGGAGAAACCGGTCACGTATTGCAGCGGGAAACATCTTGCAGCTGTGTAGGCTTGGGTGCTTGGGAGGGATGTTCCGTGGAGGCAGACACGGGAGAGGTC
>JAHREE010000461.1:1205576-1228441 GCA_033628505.1 Tringa tobata | reverse complement strand
CAGCTGGAATTCCTCATAAAATGTCCCTCCCCATCTCTCCTATAGGCCCCAAATTTCTTTTTGCTAGTTTCCTCAGGAGTCTGAAAACACCTTGAGAAGGAGAGACCCAGGTTTTCTAACTGGGATGCAAGAGAAGAAACAACCATGAGCAGTGATTTAAAAATGCCTTCCCTGGAGAGCAAACTTGGTGAAGTCTCCTCTGCTGCTGGGCCAGACTGGCCAAGGGAGGCCAGAGTTTCTAGGACCATGGGAAGACGTGAGAGGATGGGCAACCATCCCAACCTGGAGCTGGGATGATATTCAAATGTGGACCGATGCCCTCAGCCCTGCTAACAGTGCAGGGACTAAAGCACCCTCAAACCAGGATGAGAAGGTTGGTGGAGGTGGTAAAGTGTGAGGGTGATGCTCATCTCAGCAAAGCCAGCAATGAAAACCTACCCCCAAGGTACAGGGAGTCAGGATAAAGGGAAAGATGTGATTTATTCCATTTTCCCCACTCCACGGGATTTTCCCCGAAATGCCATGTTCCTGCCAGAAACATCTCAGTGTCAAATCTTGGGGCTGCATTTTCATTCGGGAGACGTGAATGGATTAACGAGTGAGGGAATGTAATTAATTTGATTATGCATAAATAAACTTGGGCCTTGGAAATGGAATTAGCGCGGGATGTTTTAATCAAAGGAGAAGATGAATAGGCAGTCGGATAATGTCCAGGCACTGGTCACAATATCCACAATTTATAGCCTGTGTTGCCACATAGTCAATTTGGGTTTAATTTCATTCCATTGCTTGAGCTCTCTTTTATGGTGCCTCTCTCTGATGGAAATTGGGTGATGAGAGATGCCTGGTTTTTTTGGTGTTTAGAAGTTGAAGGTTGTGCTTACCTGGGATATTCAAGATCATGGTGCTTTTTCTGCTGTCTTTAGGGTGACCTTTCCTAGTGCCCAGAGGCCAACTTCTCCCTCGGCTCCTGCAGCATCTCCTGGAACCAGGGGGGTTGCTCCTTCAGGTGATTTAAGACCTGGGGAGAACAAAACATGGACCGGCAGGACTGACAGATGGAGTGGCCTGCATATGCTCTGTTCAGCCCCTCTAGAGAAGGAATGGAGGTAAAGGGATATGCCATCGTAACCATGAATACGAACTGAACGGGGATGGTGCATCCAGTTCAGCTGGGGATTTCGATCCCAGTCTGGGGATTATGCACCTCCCAAGTGTATTTCTACTGATCCTCCCAGTTCCAGCAATGACATGTGCTGTGGACAGGCAGACACCGTAGCCCAAGCCGGGTGATTCTGGGTACCACCCTTGTGCTCAGTCCAGTTAGGCTTCCTGAATCCCAGCATCAAATGATAATTCATATTGGAGGAGAGCAAAAGGCCTTCTACTCCAACCTCTTGTTCCAACAAGCTTCAGCACAACCTCTCTGGGCCACCTGGGACCACCCTCCTCATGGAGTCACTTCTCCTTATGTCAGGCTGGACCCTCTTTCATTTTGTCCTGCTTTTCTCTCTTGAGAACGGTGACACTATGCCTGTCAGGGGAGCAAGGCAGTGGGGCCAGAGCCTGCCCCAATTTCTGCTTTGGGAACCAGTCTTGGCTGGTGATGGATGTCAGCCCTGGCTCTGACACTCTTCCCTGGGCAACACCAGAAGCTGTGGCCTCTCTCTTTTTCAATCAGGGGCACATATCTCCAGGTGGCTGCAGAGACCAGACCCTAAGAAGGGGATGCCCAGTGCTTGGGCTCGTGGTGGGAGGCTGCTGGTGCCACCAACACAGGCCTGGAGATGACTGCTCTGCTTGGGACACCCTGTGAATGTGAGCTGCACTCTGGAGTTACCTTGTCCATGTGCTCTGGATTTTGAAGTGCAGCTCTGGCTGGGAATATAAAGCCAGTCCCTGCCAGGAGATGCCAGCTCTTGACTTCTCTCCCACTCCCTAAGCACCATCAGACACACATTTTGCCCTCTCAGACATCATGTGTCACCTCACACTTATGGACCCACATTTTCTGAGTGTGCCTTGCAGGGTGGGGAGCTGCTTCAACCTCTCCAGATGGTCTTTATGCACTGTATAACAGCATCCTCCCTCCCCAGGTCTCAGGGCCACCTGCAGGCACACACACGCTGACCCACAAGGTTGAATTTGGTCCTATGTCTTCTCCAGGAGCTTGGCAACTCACATGTTCGAGGGAGGAAAATGTCTTTTTTCTCTTTCTTTCCCTTCTGACCTTTCCTGCCCTGGTGCCCAGCTCCCTGCAGAGAAAGGGAGTCAGGGTCATGCATTTATGAGCTCTTCCATTCGTGACTGCAGTTTTGCAAAAGTAATAATGATATGAAAAGACCACTTCCTTTCATTCTGTGGAACAAAAATAGCAGGTTCCAACCCATAAAATTTTATGAACAACAATAAAACGAGATGTTGTCCCCTCTATTGAGTTGTTTAAGAGGCTGCTATGGGATTTGCTCGCCCTGTCATTCGTGCGCTCCACAACGGGGACATAAATTATGTGAAACAAGTGTAAGACTTGAGCTCACACACAAGTGCACGTATTCCCACGTGGGAGGGAAAGGGAGAAGGATAATCCATGGAGGGTTAAACAACTTTGGCTTGTGGTTATATTCATTTTACAGTGAATAAAGGATTGCTGTCAAAGCACAACGCAACATTCTAGCAGTTTGGTTACTCCCCATCCTTTGCCTGTGGACCACTCACTCACGATGCTGATGCTGCAGGCATTAAGTCCTTCCTCATCTTGATTCAGATCGAGGACTTCAGTGAAGGTCTCTTGGAGCAGGAGGAGATAATCAGGTCTGATCTTTGTGTTCACTAACTGGAAAAAAATAATTTAATTAAAGAAAAAAAACCCCCAAACCTTTCTTGTCCAGCCCTGCTGATAACTGTCTAATATTTTTCACATTCTGAGCTGAAATTTCCAACAGTTTTTAGCCCAACAGAAATGCTCCAGAAGCAGTCTAAAGAAAAATGATGTTTTCAATATAATGACAACAAAATCAAATGGGTTTCCACCTACTTCCCAAATTAATGTAAAAAAATACATGAATTTTTTCTCTGAGAAGCTGTAGAATAATGCTGGATATTGGAAGCTGTTGTTCTGGGACATCAAAACATGGCATGGGATGAGCCTTACAGGGGAAGACTTAAATCAATAAGCTTTGAGCCTGGGAAAATAGGACGTTCATTGGATATGTGTACAGCCAGCACACGGGGGTTTTTTCCCCTTGCAATGTTTTGCATGTGAGGAGCGATTCTTTCATCTGGATTATTCCCTCATTAAAACTAAGGGCTGTCAGATTTGCTGCCAGGATCAGGGCTGGGCTTCCTAAAGTGCTCGCCTGGGTGGCTGTTCATTTGTGAGGGCTTTAAGGAGGGCTACACTGAGATTTGTGACTTCAGGGGAATAAACCCCATTTTTCACGCAGATTTGAAGACCATTTAGGAAGTCCTACCTCCCAGTCTGCCTGAGATAGAATGAACTGGAGCTCCTTTGCATGAACAGCCTCATATCTATATGCTGGAAAGGCTTGAGGAGAAAACCCAGCCACTTGTGCCTCGGATTTTATAAAGAATAGCAAACCACCCTGGAGATTTTGCCGTTAAAAAGGACATTCACATGAACACATTTGAAAATTTCTGAACTGCCTTAATCTCATAATTTCCAAAACTCAAAACTCTCGTAATTAATTTTTTCTTCAAATATCTGCGTTTTTTCTGTTTGTTTGTTTGTTTGCAGCTGTTTTCTCTCAGAATCCCTCTTGTACAACAGGGTAGAAAGGAATAGGGCAGTGTGGGCTCCCTGGGTCCCCCCTGACCTGCTCCCTCACCCCACAAAAATGGTGAACCTGGAAGTACTTTGCTCTTTCTGCTTATCTGCTGGGATGCTGCGACCACCAGCAAAAGGGGCAAGATGAGGGCACTTGACAGGTTATGTGAAGAAGGACATTGGCAGAGCATCGCTGATGAATTTGTGGTGGAAATTTGGGGTGCTGCTTCTACATCCCACCCTCTGATCTGTACCTCTCATGCCTAGAGCCTGGACACCAACCCTCAGAGATAATTAATGTCTCTGGGAGACCTTAGAGCCCCTTCCAGTCCCTAAAGGAGATCCAGGAAAGCTGGAGAGGGACTCTTGATCAGGGAATGGAGCAATGGGACAAGGGTTAATGGTTCTAAACTGAACTAGGGGAGATTTAGATTAGACATTGGGAAGAAACTCTTTACTGTGCGGGTGGTGAGACGCTAGAACAGGTTGCCCAGAGAAGCTGTGGATGCCCCATCCCTGGAGGTGTTCAAGGCCAGGTTGAATGGGCCTTTGAGCAACCAGGTCCAGTGCGGGGGTGTCCCCTGACCATGGCAGGGGGTTGGAATTAGGTGATCTTTAAGGTCTCTTCCAACCCAAACCATTTTGTGATTCTATGGGTCTGTTACTAAATCCAAAATCCCCCAAGAACAGAGAGTAGGACCCAGGAGTCCTGAGCCCCTCAGCCCTGCATCAAACGATCATTTTCTTTATTTGCTGCTTTTCCCCACATCTGCAAAAGAAACCTCCAGATTTTGCCCCACCCTGGTGTCATCTGCTAAATGGCACAGTAGGGAAGAGGACTGAGGAGTCTTGTCCCCTTGCCCTGTCAGTTCTGGCGGTCCCCATGGCTGCAGTCCCTCCGTTCCCCCTGTGCTAAACTCTTTTTCAACTAATCTGAGCAGTTGGCAGATTTTGTGTGTCTAATGGGCTGCGGAGGGCATGGGTAGTTAACCGTTCGCAAACTGCCTGGTGATACCAATTGCATTATCAGAGCCAGAAAGAGATTAAAGCCCCAATTAAAAAGAGACAGGGCAGTGACCAACCGTGAGCAGCCTGGGTTCCCAAAGAGCCCATTTAGGGACTGATTGAAACAGTAATGGGGTGGGAGCTTAGAGGCCCCTGGGAGGTGATTTATGTTCCTGTAATCGAGGAGGAGGGTGTGGGGTGTCCCTCCCAGGGCTGCTTAGGTCAAGATTTTCAAGGACTCTTATTGGACAAAGGGGAGGGAGAAAAATTGCCGCATACATGCAGGATATAGTTAATACTTTGGGTATACCAGATCCCTGCAGAGCCAGGATGGCTCTTGGACCTGTAGAGTAAGGGATAAGCTGTGTTGGGCATGAGCTGCTGCTCCAGGAACAGCTACTTCTGGAAAAGCCACCTCCATCATTCCTTCAATATCAGTTACTGGTTTACAGGGCTCTCCCCTCTGCCTCCAATCCTTTTTTCCTCCCCTCTCTCTTTCTCCCAGCAGGAGCTGCCCAGTCTGGTGTCGACTTTTCGACATCAGGCATCAATATGCAATGACCTGCATTGAAGGTATTCCTGGTGCTGCTTTTTTTTTTTTTTTGTGTTGGATAAGACAGTGAAAGAAGAGCTTCTGGTTAAGCCTTCCTTGGAAAAACCTATTTATCCCATGGGGAAGTTGGGAAGAGGAAACAGTGTGCGTTTGCAGAGATGTTGGAGCAAAGAGCAGCACCAGCAAGCTCACAAGGAAATTAATAATTCCGTATTAGGACCAGGGGTCATACAATGCACAGTAAATAATAGATGGAAGCAAACAGACCTTAGTATTTAGTTCTCAAGTTCTCACTTCACCATCACTCTTTGTCCAGAACATACACCTGCAGGTGCCAGTCTTAGAATCATAGAATGGTTCAGGTTGGAAGGGACCTTAAAGATCATAGAATCATGGAATCATAGAATGGTTTGAGTTGGAAGGGACCTTAAAGACCATCGAGTTCCAACCCTCTGCCATGGGCAGGGCCATCTCCCACCAGACCAGGTTGCTCAAAGCCCCATCCAATCTGGCCTTGAATACCTTCAGGGATGGGCCATTCACAACTTCTCTGGGCAACCTGGGCCAGGCTCTCACCACCCTCACAGGAAAGACTTTCTTCCTGAGATCTCATCTAAATCTTCCCTCTTTCAATTTAAAACCATTACCCCTCATCCTATTGCTCCATTCCCTGACAAAGAGTTCCTCCCCATCTCTACTGTAGGCCTTTCTTCTCCCCATCTGTCCAGTTTGCACCTCTCTCTTTAACCTCTCTTCCCAACTTTCTGAGCACTTATATAGCCTATGTTTCCACTGGGGTGTGGGCTCCTTTCCGAGATCAGAATATCATCCTGGGAACATGATCCTGGTCGATAACTATTGACTGATAAACCAACAATGCATTTCAGCACAAGCCTGTCGATTGGCAGGATTGATTTATCTACCTCCCTTTCTCCAAAGGGCGGACTCCTCTGACAGGGTCCTGATTTACATTTTGGGATGGGAGGGCCAGTACAGTCAGGTTACTGCTCTCCATCAGTCATGGATTCAACTGCTCGTTGCTTTTTGGAGGGAGAGGGCCACAGTGTTTGTGGCTGGAATGAATCCAGGGGAGGGGATGGGCTCCAAGGTGCAGGTCCTCGGTTAGGTCTTTGGTAGCCTCAGATTAGTTTTCTTCTTCTGGCTAGTGGTGGGGGCTGGAGCTTTCAAACAAGTTGCATTTCCAGAGAGCTACTCACCTGTTTCGATGGTGGCCTCGGGTTTCCACCACTTATCGGACATGGTTTCCCTGGAGGATGAAGAATGGCTGCAATTCCTGGTGATGGCAGCTGCCTTGCTCTCCTTGCAGCAATGGTGGTGAGGTCAGATATCCCAAACAAAGATAAGTGCCCAAATTGCAGATCTTTAGTTTTAAATACCCTCTGTTTTTTTTTTTTTGACCAATATTCTTCTCAATGTTAATCCTCACACTTTGGGATGAAAAGGGCAGAAATTGTTGTTGTGGATTCAACATGCATTTATCTGTGTAAAGGGTGTCTCTTTGCACCTCCCAGTTTGACAAGCAATTACACAAGTGTAACCAATCTTCTCTTTAAACAGCTTTCCCTGGTTGAGGATGTGATGAAGCACAGACAGATCAAGTGATCTAGAGCAGGTGCACAGCCAGGAGAAGAATTTGGGATTCTTGGGGCACAAGAGACCCGCCTTCCCTCCTTCTGTCATCTGCACTGTCTAGGCTGTCAAAGCTCCTGAATGATCCCACCACGGGTTTGATCCCTTTGTGCTCCATATCACAAGATCCACAAACTTCACCTTCCTCTCCAGTTAGACAGCACCAGTACTGGAGGTGTGAATCCAGCTGGCTCAGAAGAAAATAAACCCCGTCCCACTGTCTTGCTGCAAGATATGAATACAAAGAATCATATTCCTCTGTTTTGGGACAGAGACACTCAGACTCACATCCCCGTTCGCACAGCATACGTGCTTATCAGGCTGGCTGACAAGGGAATGCAATCCCCCCTTAGGAGCTGCTCCAGGATTTTCCACAAGCAGGTGATGCTTCGATGTTAAATACCCGCAATGCTGGGTAAGTGAATTGCAAGTATATCAAAGTTGCACAGGATTAACTTTGAACTAAATCCCTGGAAAATCACATGGCTGGTGACATTTCAGGTGATCCCTGTTCTCCAGGCAGGGCACCCTAAGGTTTCTGCTCCGAAGCTCCGTGCTCGGTTGGTCACGGTGGTAGCTAAACAGCTGGAGAGATTTCTACTCAGCGTCACCTTTATCAAGAATGATTTGTCTTTTGAGCCTTACCACCTTTCTTCCCTCTGTTAGAAACTTCTCTTTAAATTGTTACAGCCTAGAAATACTCTTATTGCCTGTCCTCTCCAAGCAGGGAGTTTCTGGCCTTTTCCTTTGCTTCTGGTCTCATGTAATAGCAGAAGGTAAAAGAACCACCGAGGCAAGTACATATGGAGTAACCTGACCATCAGATGGGGTTGCAAAGGTTCAGGTGCACATTAGGAAGCCATGAGTCAGTGCCTGGCTGGGCGTACTGAATAATCCCATCATAAAGTGATCCATATCCTCTGACTGGTTCAACTGGTAGAAGGTAGTTACGGGATTGACTGTCATCTGAGAAGCTCCTGGCCCAGAGCTATTTGGTGCAGAATGGGCCCACCAAGCAATCTGATGAGGTCGTTTGGTTGACAACCCAGAAACCAGAGACAGCTGGAAGTAGTATGCACCTTTCAGCGAGCATTCAGGTCTGTTTTGAAGATGTACAGGTGACCTGTGCCTCAGTTTCCCAGGAAATAGCTTCTGGTGGTTAACTACCCCATCAAGAAAGTGAATCTTCCTTTCATCCTATGCAAACATATACACATATATGGGAGCTATGTATATGCATATATTCATAAAAATATATGGAAAGCATTATTTATTTTTTTATTTAAGTGTTCAGCCTTTGGAGACTATTTTAAATTTTTATGTTTCTTCCTCATCCTTACCCACTGATTGAATATGACAAGTTTTATTTCTCCTCTCACTTGGATTCTGCATAGGAGTGAGTGATCTTATAACTGATGTGAATGATAAATCCCAAAAGCACCTAATTGACTTTAATATCTTTTTTTTTCTTTTTTTTTTTTTTATGGTGAGCTACATTTGCGAGTTTCCTTTGAAACTGAAACTCAATGGCCATTCTGTGCTACTGCACCAAATAAAGTTTAGTTGTGGATGGCTGTGTTTCGTTGTCGGCCATGGGATGTTGCACTTTTTCTAGCCAATGCCTGCTTTGGCCATTATGTCCTCCAAGATCCATACTGTTCACCGGGATTGTGAGTCATATGGGGTGGCAGCAGGTCTTGCAACAGAAGGCAAAGCCATAAGAGGAAGAAGTTTCCCTATGAACTTCTTCTAGTGTCCTTCCCTTCTAAGATGATGTCTGCTTTTCCCAGTTCAGGAAAGTTTTCGTAAAAGCACCTGCAAGTCCCTGATCAGGGCAAACAAGAAGCCTAGATACCACCCGTGAACTCAGTGCTGAATGCTGGGGAAGCAGAGAGAAACCTATGGTCTCTCAAGGTTGCTGAAGTCCAAATCAGGCTGCTCTGGAAAGAATGTGCACTGGGGGTGTTAGGTTGATGTTTCTGGTTCAAGCTTGAAGCATAGTTAGCACTAAGATTAATATTTGTTTGATCACTGCACCTAAAGAATATTTGGTGTTTATTTGAAGTGTTTCCAGCATGACTGTAGAAACTGTACTAATTCCATAGTTATGACATTTAAAAAAATAATTGGTAGACAGCTGATTTCATTGTGCTGGCCACCAGAGAGTAGACACCAACATGCTGACCCTCTAACCATTCCCTTAGCCCCGAGATTTGCTAATTTTCTCTTATGTTTCCTACCGACTCAGCCAACAATTTCAGCCCAGCACCTATGGAATACATTGAATTTCAAATTGCTATTGTTCTGGTCATATCTGTACCATGCTAAATGCTGTATAAAGGTTATGACATGACACTCTACTTCTCCCATATTATTAAGAGTTGCTCCACTTCCTTATTGGAATTAACTTTGGTTTCAGTGTTCTGGGTTTTCAGAAGGAGTCAAAGGCAGGGTTTGGGGAGGCTTTGGAGAAGACTGGATGTTGAACATAGTAGATGTATAATGATGTGTGTGAGAAACAGGAAACTGGACTGTAAATTCTGGATGGGATAGACACCAAAGATCAGACATGCCCAAACCAAGGAGTATCAGCAAAGAGTGAGGAGGACTTGATTTTACCTCAGGAATATACAGGCAGAATGAGGAAATTGTAAAGTGTGTGTTTGGAGAGGGTGGAGAGGGGAAGGAAGACAAAAGGTAAAAGAGATATGAGCCTGGGAACTGATAGTTAACACTTTGAGGGCTGCAACTAAACATAGTCTCATGTAGACTATGGAGATAGGACTTGTCTGTTGCAGTCCAGTAGGGTCTGCAGATAAAGCCAAACTAGAGGATTTCCCTTCTTCAGAGTCAGCCACATGAGCAACTCTTCTAGGAATCAGTTTTCTCTCTCCTTCAGGAGACTCTGTGTCTTGTGGAGGTGTGAAGTTTGGTAAGAAGTCAAGAGGAACATGATAGATCATCATAGCCATTGGCAGAAACTCTTCACTTGAGTCGAAGATGCAACTAGTTCCTCTGGCACCTGTTACTGATCTTCCTTCCCATTCCCCAAACTTTAATAGCATTTCAACCTGAAAATGTGGTAGAATCTCACTGGGCAAGAACAATATGGAGCCCCTCAAGACCTAGAAATCAAGATAAAGGTGAAGCTGAAGGCTCCTACAGTTGGTGAGCTTCTCGTGGCAAACCATCTATTTGGATTCCTGAAACCATAGCCTTTTTTGCTGAAGTATGTGTTGGATTAATGTCACAGGAGGTCAGGAGATGCCCCAAACCTTGCAAGGAACCTTCAAGAAAAGCAAAGAAAAAGCTTCTCCCAGGTCCTCCCATCTCTAGTGTATCTTCAATGAGGAACAGTGAAGGAGAGGACAAGAAGACACCTCTCCCCAACATGATTTAATGAAGGATATGTCATGGTGTGGCCATCTAAGCCCTTTCTGCTCATCACTTTAGACTTTGCTTTTTAATGAGGGAAGAGTGGCTCACTCATTGCTGCTGAGTTGCCCAGCACCATAGCTCCACGCAGTGGGCAGTCCAGAGGGCAGGAACTGGGAAATTTGTCCCATAGCAATGTAGGACACCTATAGCTTTTGTGTTTATCACCTTATCTTGCCAGAGAGGGCAACTTTCAGGCTCAAGTCTTTTCTCATTGTCCATGTCTTTTGAAAGTCATCTTGCTAGGCAAGAATGGGCATGACTTTTCAATGGGGACTCAATGCTGGCCACCAGCAGATGCCCTCAAGGACTTATAGTATTTCCAGGGCAACAGGGTCATCTTAATTCCACAGAAGGGATTAAGGACAGAAGTCACTGCCCTGTCCCATTGCCATCCTAGTTGGGAATGGAAGAGAATCTACTTTTAAATGAACTTTATGCTCTGATAGCCACAGAGTAGTAGTGATGGATGAAGTCTCTGAACTAATGTGGTATTGTTTCCTCCCTCCCCTCCCCTCTTTCTCTTCAAAAAGAAAGGGAAACAAAAAAGGGAGGGGGATGAGAGTCTGTCAAGTTGCTTGATCTAACATCCACACGCCATGTTCACCTTGGCAGATGGCAGGAGAGATGATTGCTTAGCACTGCATGTTTGACATCTCACAGAAATAGCAAGGCTGATGTGGTAGGCCTGTAGCCATTGGCAGCTGCTATGGTACCTATGCCGGGAGAGGGAGGTGCAGACTTCATTTCACACCTCCTGATGCAAAAAATAATGCTTTCGGGGAGCAACTCGTGGTACATCTGCTTACCCCCGCCACCCCCTCTTCCTCTCCCCTGTTGGCTCGTGGTGGTGGTTGGCGGGTTGCGTGTTGTTGCTTGCCTTGTCACCAGCTTGTGTGACAGGTGAGGTGACACGGAGTCTGCAGAGTTGCAAAGGAGGTTGCTCCGGGGCTTTCCCACACTGGGGAGGTGAGCTCACTCCAGCGGGGGGGTGTCGGGGAGCTAGGTGGGGAAGCAGACAAACATCTGTTCACTTCTCCACTTTGCAAAGAACAAGAAGGCAAGTGGGAAGGAGGTGGCTGGAGAGGGGTGCATTTCTGGCCAGCAAACCAGGCAAGCTAGCCCTATCTGGGCTTCCAAGGGTTAAGGTTGACCCAAGCAGAGGGTGACCTCTTCATCTCCTCTAAATGTGTGGAATAAGGAGTGACCCAAGGACTTCCTTTGCTCTGGAAGTTTGGGCATTCAAGTGCTGCAATTGTATGTACTATTGCAGAAGTTGAGCTTCCAGATGACCACCTCTGGGCACGCGTCCTGCCCTTTCACAAAGCTGTGACTGCTTGTGCAAAGTCTCTTGCCTGAGCCTCTGTTAGTGAAGCTCCTGCTAGTTTCCTGGCCTTGATGAATTTGGTGCTGTGAAGGGCGAATTGCTGTATATGCTGGAAAGCACATATGCAAGAAAGTTGGAAATCTGAGAGGAAAGGGAAGGTGGCTCAGACAGCATCGTTAGTCCATGGGCTACTCTCCCCACCATGCAAAACTGGAAGGACCTTCCTCATGTCAACTGTTGCAAGAAAAACTCAAGGAAAGTTAGATTCAGAGTCGTAGGCTACAAGGGTCTGTGCTGCAATCACACCACCCTCTGTAGGGTGATTTATACCTGAGAAGTTTATGGAAGTTGGAGTATAAGGAACATAACTGATATCACCATGGTCTCTCCTGATAACTATATCCGTGAAGTTTCTAACTTCTTAAAGGCTACAGCCACGATAGTCATGAAACACCAACTGTCTGAGATCAAGAATTATGGAAAAAACCTTGAATCAAAGACCTTCCATGAGAACTCCCCATCTCCAAACCAAATCTGTCCCAAGCTGGAGACCTTTAACTTGAGTGTCTCAACTGGGGAGCAAGCACACAACGATCTGGAGATTGTTTCTCTAACTCATTGTAGCTATTGCCTAAATAATATATTGCCTATGTTTTGTAGGTTAAAACAATGCTTAGAAACTTGTGTCACAGAAAGCATGAGAAGAAAGCAAGGCAGTGATGGTGGATGAAACAGCACGAAAACATTGGGTGGCTGTGGTCTTCAACCAGCTGGAGAATCAAAGTAGTCTTCAAATGTCAATTTTGATAACCTCCTCTGGAATTACCCATTACTCAGGGTCTTCATCCAGCTGGCTAAAGATGGTGCCCGCTGAAGTCTGGGGTATCCAATAGCATGCAAGTTGTTTGCATGGGATTAGGAGATTTCACCCAGGATCTGTGGGAGACCTGAGCCCTTCTGGACCAGCAACTGAAAGTCAACCAGGATACCTTAAGGTGTCTCCAGAGGCACCTGTGTGGACAACTGGATTGAGCTGCAGGAAGCAAAAGACATGGATGCTCAGCAGATCCGATGGGAATAGTGAGAATATCTTCTCTTGTCGTAACGCGGCTCTGGGCTGAACAGCAGAGGATCAGCACAGTGTCAGAACTTCAGCAGCTTTCAACCAATCCACTGTGGTTGAAACTGTTGCCATCTGATGGCTGGACCTGAAAACTGGTAAGGCTCAGTGCGGTTCCTAAGCAGTCCCCAACATGGCATCCCTTTATTGTCCCCTGTGTCGGCAATCTCTGTGCAATTAGTCTGTCATTAGCTCGTTTGGAGAGGGGAACAAGGCACATGAGAGGATTGCGTGGCTGGTATTTCAATGCCTCTCAATAGCTCAGCATGCGAAGGAGGGGATAAGAGAGGGATTTGCAAAGTGCATTGAGTTTCCTCTTTGTCTGTGCGGGCGACATCATGAAAATTCCCTTTAAGGTGACTGCTTCTGTCTGTGATCCAAATATCGCAGAGCCCTTTTCTGCACCCTGCCTTCTGAACGGTTTCCACTTCCAAAACCCTTCAGTTTAGTGACAGGCACTATGACACGACGGTCCCCAAAAGCAATCCTGAAGTGCCAGCTCTTCAGAGAGCATCGGGGAGAGGGCAGAAGCGGGGAAGGATGGCGCTGGAGGGAGGTGATGGGTTTCACAGCTGGTAGGCTGCATCCTCCGTCTCTCCAAATGTGGGCCTGGCTGCCACTAATGGTTGCCCTGGTGCTCGGTGGCACTGCTGGCCAATGTCTGCTTGGAGGCCACCCTGCGAAGGAGCCGAGGTCACCGAGCAGCGCGTGACACCCGGAGCAGCTGTCGGTGTTATTTTGTTTGGCAGCCTCTTCTTCTCACTGCCGGAAAAACTGAAACCTAACCCCTCAATGCACACTTTGTTTTGGAATAAGCTGCTGGAATTGGTGGTTCCTGGGTCTCCAGCGTGGGATATAAGCTCCTGTCCATCAGGATGATGGGGCTGGGTGACAGCTTGCCTCTCTCAGTTGCACAGGTTGGCAAGAGCTAGAATGCTGTCAGCCAAGCAAGGAAGGGCAAAGAAGGATGCTCCTGTGGCTGAGGTGCTAGGCATGGTCTCCAGAGGTCTAGAGCAGATGCAAAATAATGCAGAAGACTCCATCCCCTTGGGTCTGTGCAATGGCCTTGTCTTTTCCTTTCTGGACTGTTTTGATCACAGGCTTTTTTCAGGGATGAATTGAGTTTGGGCAGAGCCAGCACAGCGGGATATGGCCGTCTGCATTCCATGGTCAGTTTGCTAATAAGCTGCTAGGTGATCTTTGTTGTGTACCTCACTGTGAATAACATTCTTCTGTAGCTCTCCAGAATCTAGACCACGGCTGGAGGACTTTGCTTTCCTTGTGCTTTGTGATGGCACTGCATCCCACAGCTCCATCTCTCTGGAGATGGAGAAAACCTCCACATGCTCAGCAAGAATCTGCTTCTTTCTTTTTACAAGGGCATCCTAGAAAGCTTCCACCTATCTCAGATGCCTTGGTGCCCAAGAAGGAAGGTAACACGCTTTCTGAGTAAGTCCATAACTTTAAATTGCCACTAGAAGGGGACTGTCGGTGAGCTAACTGGGTATCTGCAAAACAGACACACCCAATGGGAGAGGTTTGAAGTCAGCTGCCCCAATGCTCTGTGTGGATTAGCTTTGCTGTAGCCTTCACACACAAAAATTGTTGTGAGTCCAGCCCTCCCCAGTGCCTCACAAGAACCAATGCACAGAGAGCACTTCCAAAATCCCTGTGTAGTAACAACGTCTCTTGCCTTCGCAATCTATAGATAATGGTTTCCCATTCCCCTGATATTAGTACAATTTTCCCCTACTCTTTAGATGAAATATCAGTGGATTAATGGCACTGACACTTTGAACATGGGCCAATGTAAAGATGGAGTATTGACCAGCAGGCACCAGATTTCCCAAATATTCTGTGGCTTTCTCTCTTTTGTGTGTGATGAAATTTGTCAAAAAATTCATAGCCTACTCATCTGTTTCTTCTCTTGTCCACCAGTGTTTGGAGCAGGTCCTCTGAGAGCATCCACTGCTTCATGCTAATTTTCTGGCTTCAGTTTTTCGGTGGTTTCATCTAAATGGTTTTAATTTATCCCCCAGTCTTGCAATTTATTCAGACTCTTATTTTACCTTCCCCACGGTGACCAGAACCAGAGCTTTAAAGCTGAGATGTGAGCTACCTGGGACTTGTCAAACACTCGTTCAGGCAGCACTGGAAAACTCCAAGTGCATTTGTCGGACTAAAAGGAATATTGGTCCCAGGAGAGTTCTTACTTCTCAGCCCGAGGTGGTAAATTTTGCAGTTCAGTAAACAATTGATTTCCCCTGCACACCTTTGCTGGACTCCGCGTAGCAGGAGCTTGACTTCTCCGGTGTTATATCTTGATTCTCCACAGCCACACCGCAGTGACAACCTACCCCCTCCTTCCTTTTCCCTGTGCACTAACCGTTGCTGATGCTCTGAGGTCCGGGGAGGGAGTTAGAGACATATGGATGGCAGCGGTATGTGCTTTCTCCATACTTCTCCCCATAGCCCTTATTTCTCGTTCATGCTTAGTTAAAGTCTCACACCATGTGTGTTTGGACAGCTGCTCTCTGCACGGCTCAGCCGTTCACCCCAATGGCCCGAGGAATTCCTGGGAAATTGCAGGAATCACTAATTCTTCTTTTTTTTTTTTTTTTTTTTTTCCCTGAATGCCAGTTTCAAGTAACTTTTGTTTCCACTGTGATATTCCCACTGAATAAACCCGTACAGCCTGCAACACACCCAGGTCCTGCTGGAATGGGTTACTGCTGGAATGGAAATGGTTACTTCCACCATCCCTGGGTTTGGTCCGTCCACTTCTAACGAACGAAACTGATTGGACATTAAGTTAAATGAGGGACAACTTCTCTGGGTAACCTTTTCCAGTGTCTCACCAGCCCCACAGTAAAGAATTTCTTCCTAATATCTAATACATAGTTGTGGATGCCCCATCCCTGGAAGGGTTCAAGGCCAGGTTGGATGGGGCTTTGAGTAACCTGGTCTAGTGGGAGATGTCCCTGCCCATGGCAAGAAGTTGGAACTAGATGGTCTTTAAGGTCCCTTCCAACCTGAACTGTTCTATGATTCTATAAGTCCCATCCCAGCATTCATCAGGTAGGTACTGCCACCTGAGCTAGATTCCTGAAATCCATTGTCACTGGAGATGAAATTCCCTCGGAGAGTGATTTGCCTGACCTGTTTAAGATGTGTGCTTTGGGTGAGATGAATCATTCCCTAAACATGCTTCTCTCTCTGTACTGACCACATGGAGAGTATGTAGGGTGTGTACGGATTGAGGTGTCTGCACCACAGACACCTACAGTTGGGAGATTCATCTCTGCATGTGGACCCAGCTATTGACACACATTGTTTTCCTCTTTGTCTTGGGCTGTTCTCAAATGTGTATTTTCTCACTGATTTTGTCCCTTCCCCTGATAAGCAGGGGATCAATGGATCTGTGCTCAGATCTTTTCCACGCTGCCCGATTTCAGCCCAAATCTGATTGCATCTTCACCCAGGAAGAAATGGCTGTGTGTGAGATGTTCAATTATCACCCACTCAGCCAGAGATGAGTTCAGATCTCATGGGATATTGAAATGCTCTTGTCAGATACTATCAAAAAACCATGGGCACGTTCTCCTTAACATGTCCTCAGTGTGGCCCTTGGTCTTGGACCCTTGTAAAGAGCTTGGTGGCTTGCATGCTGGATTTTGCTATTGCTTTCTTCACCTTTATATCCTTCACCTTACCTAGCCCACCCTGATCACCCACAGCTTTCACCAGTGGGCTAATCCCTTTGGCCTGCTTCTTCAGATCCTGTAGAGCCTGAGTGAGAGCATCTGGGTGTTGTAGACGTCACACTAATAGTAGCTGTAGCTTGTGATCCCTTCAGGCTGCTGCTTCCTTTCTATTTATGGCTGCCAAGGGATGCTCTGCTGGCTCTGCCCTGAGCCCTGCATCATCCTGGAGCTACTGATGTGGTGCAAGGGATGCAGGTTGGCTGCTGTGAGCGCTGGGCCTTGCCAAAATGGCTGAGGACTAGGGACAATCCAGCTCGATGGTGCCCCCAGTCTTCGAGCAGTCAGAACTACCTCTGAATGTGGGACAGCAGGAGTGTTTTCTCCCGTTACTGTTTGCTTCTCAACAAAGACCTTTTGCTGTAAGTTGACTGTAGCCCAAGTGGGATCTGCCCAGCCAGTGGCATATCAAAGAGTCATGGAATAATTTAGGTCAAAATGGAGCCCTGGCACCTCAAGTTCAACCCCTTGCTCAAAGCAGGGCCAACCTCAAAGTTAGATCAGGCTACTCAAGATCTTGGGGATAAAGATTTCACAGCCCCGGGGCCCCTCTTCCAGGGTCTGACCGCCCTCAGGGTGAAAATTTTCCCTTACTGCAGCCTGTGATTGTCTCCACTTGTCCTTTCCCTGGGCACTTCTGAGAAGAGTTTGACTTTATCTTCTTTGTGAAAGTCTGTTTGGTAGTAGAAGACTGCAACTAGGTCCTCCTTTCACCTCCCTCTTTCCAGCTGAGCAAACTGAGCTCACTCAACCACTCCCTGTAGGTCATGAGCTCCACTCCCCAACCCATCTTGGTGTCCTCTATTGGACTTGCTCTAACACTAATCACTTCGCTTGACCTGCTGGCTGAGCTCTTGCAAATGCAGCCCGGGATGCTGGTGGCTTTCTTTGCTGAAAGGGATGCTGCTGATGGACGTGGTGTATCCAAGTCAAATCCTTATTGTGTCCTACAAAGGACATCCACAGCCTGAGGCATCACCTGTGCATGGCTTATTAGCATCTTGATTGAGGAGCCATAGAAATGGATGGACAATGGCAGCTGAATGGCCTCTTGTGTCTCATTGTGAGGGATTCCCTCGGGGATATTTGGGGCCATGGGAGGAGGGTACGGTACTTTTCATACCTATCAGGTTATTTAAGGGCTGGTAAGAGGCTGCAGTTTCATGTCTCTTACAGCTAACACTTATAAAGAGCAAAGCTCAGCTGCTAAGGGATGTTTGTCTCTTCTCTAAGCCTCCTCTTCAAGGAGGAGGGTATTTTTAAAACACATTTAAATCACATGCACATCACTTGAGGAAAACCCCAAGTTCAGTTTACATCACATATGAAAACCTTTTGGGTTGTGATGGGAAAGTCTAGAGGTAAAACACAAGTTAACACAACTTTTTTTCTGTTTGTGTTTTGGGTTTTGTTGTTGGGTTTTGTTGTGGTTTGTTTGTTTGTTTTTTATTTTGTGGCTTTTTTTTTTACTAGGAGTATAAACAGCTCATATGTCCTGGCATATACATAATCCTGGTATGATCACCTCTATCATATGAATGTGACCCAGAAGGTGTAAAGATGGGGCTGGAAGGATGGAGAGGAGATGGACAGTTGTTTTAGCTGCTCTAAACTGTGTATTTTTGTACGCATCTATTTTAACCCAGGTGTGGGAGTCTCAGAGGAGGGGAGAGACCCGAGCTCACCATGGCACAGGCCAATGTCACAAATAATGACAAACAGATCCAGGGACACAACTGCAAAGGAAAGGGAGCCATGGATGTGGTTCCTGTTGCCTGCTCATAAGGGTCATGCACAGGGTCATCTGCAATCTCAGGGACTTCAGGTAAAATACTGTCACCTGCTGATGTGCTGCTGGTGGCTGTGATGTAGGCAGCTTTCAGAGCAGGACATGGATAACTCTTGCCTGGAACTGTGTTGCTGGAGAAAGCCTTTGAGATGTGTTAGATCCCATTTCTGCTTCTTCCCTGCTGTGACTCTTGCACTGCAGCCCCGCCTGAAGGTGAGGACTTGGATGTCCTTGTCACTGAGGCACAGCAGCTTTTAAACTGAGGGAGAAAGAGAAGAGCTTATACCCAGGAAAACCCCTCTGGCTTTTATCTCTGTACCTTCCAGAGCACCTCTTGTCCACTGGAGACAGAGGAAATTCCCTTGGTAGATCTCTGCTGGTGGGGACAGGATGTCAGGAATGAGGGTTCAATAGGAAGGCTTTGCTGACACCCAAGGGTTGAGATTTTGGGGGATGTTTGTTGAAGAACGTCCTAAACTCAGGGAGTGAGTCTTGGGGGAGGTAAATGACAGGGACTCTATATCTCTGAGGATGGAGACTCCATAAAGTCTCTGGACAATTTGTTCCTGTGTCTGAGATTCTCACAGCTGACTTTGGAGGAGATGTCCTGGCATTGCTGCTGTAGGCACATTGTCCCCAGGTCACTTGCTCTTTCTGAACTCAAGTGTGCAGGTGAAGTTGGGCCACCTCAGGATGGGTGCTCTTCACGTAGACCCTCCTTGGCTTCAGCATCATGAGTGACCCCTCTGCTTTTGGACCTCCTTGCCCTCATGGCTGTCCCCATCCAGCTGTCCAATCACCCTTATGCCAAAGTGCCGGGGTCCCCTTGGGCTCAGCCCTGTCCTCCCACCTCACCTGACACCACAACAAGCTGCTGGAGCCGTACACAAGGGCTCTGGCTCCCGTGGCCTTTTCTTTTTAATCTTTCTGTCTTCTTTCCGTCTTGGAGCTGTTGCCAATTAAGAGCAAGCCATTTGATCATGTCATAATCCCGATGCCAGCAGGCAGACCCGTTCGAGCACAGAAAGGGAGAGAGCGAGAAGAAGAGAGAGAGAGAGAGGGGGGAATAATAATAATAAAAATAATAATAATATAGAGGAGGGGAAAAGAATAAAAAGGCAGCCTCTTCTTCCATCTTTCCTCTCACAAGGTAAAGAATCAAAAAGTCATTTGATGCATAATTGATTGCTTTGGAGTGACTCGCAAATTGCTAAGGAGCCTTGATTCTCTGGGTAATAAGCGCATGGAAAACACAGGGACGTTTTGACCGCGGGGTTGTGTGGCGGGGGGGTCTGGGGAGGAGAGAAAAATAAATACAAAAAAGCGCGTAGCAGCAACTAAAGGAGCCCACGCGCGCCGAAAATATTTTAATGAGCATCAGTAACAAGGGATTTCAAGAAGCATGAGCTCAGGACAAAACAATAAATTAGCAAACAAAAAAAAAAAGGAAACAAAACAAAAAGGGGCTTTTTTTTTTTTTTTTTCCCTGACAAGAAAAGCACAAAAAGCGCTGAGCTGGCGGGGCTGGGGCTGCAGGTCTCTCCTCTCCCCCTCCCTTCCTCTCCGGAGTGTGCGGATGGGCAGGGGAGAGATGCTGCCTTGAAGCTTTGCGTGGTGCACCCCCTCACCCTGCCTACCCCATCCCAGGTGATCCCACCACCGGTGGCTTCCAAAACACGCCAACAGAATCCTTGGCTCATTGCAAATGTCTCTGTGACTAGCTAGCCAACGGAGGGCACTCAGATTTGAGAGCCCGGGTGATTTACCTCCGGAAAAGGGAGCGAGGAGAGGGGCTGGACTCACCCTGCTCTCCTGACTTTGGTCCTTTTCCGAGGGGGAGTTTTTTTGACCCAAAGTTGCTGGACTCGGTTAGCGGTGGGTGAAATCCGCTGTCACGCTGCATCAGCAGTCCCCAAGGCTCCCGGGCAGCAACGCTGAGCGTGTAACGCGTCACGGCATCACACTTTCCTCCTCCCTTAACGTTTCAATGTCCCCCCTGGCCCCGAGCGGTGTTAGAAGGTCTGGCAAGCACCGTGCCTGCCCCAGCCACCGGCCGCCGTAGCTGGGCTCAGAAGGTGGGAACTGATGACAGCAGCACCACGGTCCAAATTGGATTAAAAAGCCCACAAAGGACTATCTCGCCCTAAGAGATGTGCACAACTCTCCGTGTGGGTATTTTGGGGAACCTGCTCCCCCTTCCATCATCAGCTGGTCCTTACTGTTGGTTCCCCATGGATATTGTGATTGCTTTTGCTTGAATCCAATCTCCCCTTTCTTCTCCAGCTTTTCTGGGTGTCAGAACTTTCTTACTCTCTGCTGCAAGGGATGAGTCTTGCAGTTCCTGGGTAATTCGGGGTATGACACTGTCACTCTGAGATATCCAGAGAAGCACCTACCCAAGGGTCCCCCACGGAGGCTTTTGCACAATAACTCACACCAAGACCTCGAATCACCAGTTTACAACCTCCTTCCCTGCCCTGAGACCAGCCTTGGGCAGAAGATGCACACCAGCTCAGTTTTCCCCTACAAGTGACTCATGTAACATCTCCATGCACCAAGGAGTTTGCAGCCCTTTAGGGGGAAAGCCTGTTTCCCAGCATATATGGAAATGACTGGTATCCCTGCAGGAACTGGTGGGGTGAATCCATCTCCGACGCGTAGATAAGTGCCTTTTCCTGCTCCCTTGCAGTCTCTCATATTGGCAGGCAATTGCTGAATGCCATTAGCCCAGCTGGAGGCTGGCTTTCAGCCTCTGTGCAGAGCTCTAAAAGTGCTGGCAGGGTAGGGAGGGAGCTGCCCCATGGATTTTGGGGCTTGCTGGGTGCCTGTGCCCTACACGTCGCATCCTCAGGGGTTTTCATGACCTGGAGCCACGCACCACCTCGTTGCAGTGATGGAGGGTGCTGCAGCCTCCTGAGCAGCTCAGGAGGACTTTTGGGGTGGTAAATATGGTGTGTGGTAGATGCTCATTCCTGATTTTTTTCTCTTGAAATCCATCAGATGAGGTGAAGTGGATCCTTTGAGTCAGGCAGAGAATCTGAGTGGTCCCAGTGGACAATTCAGATGTTCTTGTGGAAGAGCCTGGCTGGGTTTCATGGGGACGAAGTGGTGGGGTAGGAGAAATAGCTTCTGGAGAGGCTGCTCTTATAGGTTTATAGTGCTGGAGAAAAGATCCCTTCAGTATAATTTTTTTTTTTGCTAATATTATTAGCTATTATTTCTTATTAGTAGGAGAATTAATAAAGACATTAAATTTTATCTTTCTGAACTTCTTAGGCCTTTTCCTCTTGCTCTTGGGACCATATTTCTCTACTCTACTGTATCCTACTGTACTCTGCTCTATTTTACCATGGGAGCTTCTCCATTGCAAGGGATGATGTGAGTCCTCAACACTCTTACAGTGGCTACCACAAGCTGAGTAAGGTCTCATGTAGGAGCACAAGTTCCTGTGGAAGCTGCCCATCCCCAGGCTGCAGAATGATTTTCCATACCCTACTCAAAGGTAAAAAGTATTAAACCTTCCAGCCTTCAGTAGCTTCCGACCCAGAGGCTGTGCCTGTCCAAGGATTCAACAAACTGTTCCCAAAATAATGCATTGGATGTCCTCAGAACAAAGCCAGTAAGACCAGATGATCACCGTGGACCAGAACAATGGTACCTGAGAAGCTCCCAGTAGGGAAATGTTTCCCAACAGCCTCTGATCTCTTGGTCCTGATCCTCGAGACAGACCTGTTCAACACCTTCGTCACAGAGAAAATCAGGATTCAGAGATGTTCTGTGCCAGGCATTATGGATTTATGAACAACATGGGTTTAAAGCTGAGATACAGTTTTCCCACACCTTTTCGGGCATTGGCTCCATAATATTCCATGGCCTCCATGTGCTTCTTTCCTCCCTCTGCCCTGAATAACATCCCCTCTGGTCTGCACGTACAGCTGCCTTTTCCTCTCAATTTCTCCAGCGGAACAACATATATCTACTGCCCTCAATGCAATTTTTTACCAAGCTGACAAGTTCTTCCTCTCCTGCAGATCTGAAGAAGCACTCATGTGCTGAAAATCCACCTGTTTTCTCTGCCGAAGGTCTGATGAAAGTGATATCTGTCTCGCCATACCTTGCCTGTCTATACGTGCCTGGCTATTAAAATCTACTGCAGTGGACTCATTAGTCTTATGAACTTCCAGTTTTTGAGGCCTCAGTGCTCTGTGGACTTCCTTGATTCTTCTCACTGGATTTTAGCTCTCTCTGTTGGCAAGGAGAATTTCACACTCATTTTAGGCATATTTGTTATTAGCGATGGTATTAAAAGTCTTTCCACTGTGGCTGTTGCTGTTGAGGCTCTTGTGTGGGTTGTGACTCTGACCTTGGTTAGTAGGGATCTTGAGTGGTTTTTGGTCCTTTTCTCTTTCAGAGAATTGTAGAATGGTTTGGGTTGGAAAGG
>JAHREE010000461.1:1158430-1180709 GCA_033628505.1 Tringa tobata | reverse complement strand
AATATAGTTTATTTCTGTTTGTGTTCTCAGGTAGACTCTGCTTTGTGCTGGGAAAGGCAGGAGCACGTTTAACTCTGAGCAACCCCCCTGATCTCTCCAGACAATTCTGCTTGCATCGTTTTTCTTGCTAAGCTGCTTGTGTTAATTAGACTTGCTTTCCTTGGGATCTTTCTGCTTCCTGCCTTCGTGAACTAACAGCTCCTCCGACCTGATGCCTCCCTAGGTGTCAATGGGCTTTCTCTCCAAGCAAGTGTGTGTATGGGCAGGTGGGGGAAATGAAAGAATTTAGATAAGTTTTGACTCAAAATCTAAATCAAAGCTAAACATCAGAGAGTTTGACTCATGAACCACAAACAGATGCAGCGATGTAATTGTCTACACACGTGTACATATGTGGGTGTGCACATGCAGGAGTAAACGCCTGGATGAGTTTTGGCCCTGGCTGAGGATTTAGGGAATTAGCTGAAGACTTTTACATCTGGGTTCAGTTTCTCGCCCTGACACAGCCCTCCCTTTTCATATCGACTAAGCACTTAAAAAAATCCTCGAAAGTAAGCTGGGAGAAACACAGAAAAATCTCCCCTAGTGTTTCTTGGATGTTTTTAATTGACTATTTAACTTTTTAGGAATAAGGACAGAGTCCAGCTTCTGTATTATTACCCCAAAGCAACCAATTTCCCCCATTGGCAACCAGTGCAAAATTAGATTAAACATTAAATGTTCTTTTATTGTTTGTCCCTGCTTTGTTTATTCGTTTGCACTACAAAAGTATGTTTGTGAGTGTCTCTCCCCAGGGATGGCACAAGCTATTTTGCAGTGATTTACAGACGGAATCACAGAATGATAGACCAGGGGTCTTCAATCACTGGGTCACTTCACCTGCCTCCAACCAAATCATCTGCGGTCTCAACGCTGTGGATATCACTAGCAGGAAGATGTAAGTGGGAGGTGGGAGTGAGGAGAACCAGCTCCTTGTCAGACCACAGACAGAGGGGACCATGCAAGGAAGGACAGGGCAGAACATGGGTTCTGGGAGGTCCGCAGGTCTGGGAGCTGATGAAATGTCTTCTGCTGTAACCCACCAGCCCTGTGTGCATCCACAACAGCATACAGAACTCTACAAATTGGGCACTGAACTGAAGAAAGGGGGAAAATGCAGCTGGGTAGCTGAGGCTGGAGAAGCCTGGGTTCAGAGGCATCTCTTCAGCCTTTGGCAAGAGGCTGGTGACCACCTAACCAACCAGCTTGCGTAGAAGCCTGGGATTCTGTAGTAAACCTCCTCAAAAGCCAGGAAAATATGGCCTACGAGGAAGGGTTGGGAAGACATCAGCTTGTTTAGTCCAGAGACTGAAGGGAGATGGGATAACAGCCTGCAATTATGTAAAAGGCTTCTGCAAGAAGAGGAGGGACACATGTTTCCCTGTGGACAGGACAAGTAATAAGGAGCTTAAAAGCCAGCAAAGGAGATTTAGAGCTGTGGGGATAGAGAAGGGCTGGGATTAATTGCTAGGAGCGGGGGCAGGGTGGTATCACCACTGCTGGAGATTTGGAGGACAAATGTGTCAAGAAGGCTTAAAGACAGTGGATCCTGCCACGGGCCGGGGGACAGAGAAGATAAACATCCACCTGGTTGTGTTTTGGCCGATCCATAAGGCAACGCAAGCGAGTGCTGGGATATCTCCAGAGAGTTGATGGTCTGGAACGGTACCAGAGCTTCTCCCCCATGATGCTGATGTTCATTTCATGGTGTGAGTTGTGTCTTTCAGCATCATGCAGAGCTGCTTCTTTATCCGTTTCCCTGGCCATCATTCTGCTCAGGTCCACAGGACCCGAGGCGATGTGGCACTGTGTGCTTGTGGGTGTTGCATCTCAGCCTCTCTCCCTACTTTGCCCGTGCTTCCACCTTGATCTGCAGCTTGGGGAGCTGGAGACGACTTTTGGGTGGAAAGCACCCAGCCAAGCGGTGGTGATCTGATCACCCTGAGGAAGCAAATGTGCTGACCAGGCACAAACCAGAAATAAACCAGAGACAACTTGAGAAAGCTCTTGCTTCCAGTAATTCCCAGGGAGAGGTGTCAGCCATGATTTCTGGAAGCCACACGCAGCAGAAAGCAAGGGATTGCTGGCAGCACTAATGAAGTTACTGCCATCCGGCGATTAGGTTAGGAGATCCTCCGGGACTGGCCTGCGAGGTGATGGACTGAAAGCAGAACGGGAACTAAATTGCATTTCATTTCAATTTGGCCATAAATTTGATGATTTCGTCAGATAAGGAGTAAAGGGGGGAAGGGAGGCAGGAGGGTGGGAGGGAGAGAAGAGGAGAGGGAGGGCTCTCTGCCTTCGGCATGGCCAGGGCAGGGAGGGAGCAGGGGAGAGAGCACGACACAAGAAATTACATCGTTCTAGTTTGTACCATTGTAGATTATTAATCAGAAGTGTCAAAGGCTTTATTGGATAGGATGTATATCACCTGCTTTCTATAGACTATTCACTGAAGTAATAAGGGCTGGGAATATAGGTTATCGAACTGCCCTGGGATTTATGAGAGAGGATGCAGTGGGTGAAGAGAAGAGATGGAGCGTTGTTTCCATTTTTTGCAGGACGCTCCACTTGGCATCAGTGGTTTGTGTCACCTGAGTCACCTGCAGCAAATGCATGAGTGGATGTGCCAGCAGGCCTTCAGATACTGTCAGACTCCAGCAAGGATTGCAAACTGTAGAGCGTGAACCAGCAAGACTCCCCAGTTCTCACCACCCAAACTCCCATTCAGGACAACCTCGGCCACCAGACAAAATAGACCCCACTGCAGAGAGGCTGCTCAATAATTGCAAAAACACTGGTAAAGGGACAGATTCAAACGTCTTTCCATCATCGGATTGTGATATTATAGGCCTTAAAGAAATAATGGTGGTTCATCCCAGTTTTCAGACACCATGTGATGCCATGCCCCAACAAATATCCCAAATTAAGTGAGGCCATTAGCCAATTCCTTATCCCCTGAGTGGTGCATCCATCAAATCTATGTTTCTCCAAGTTAGAGACAAGGACGTTGTGTGGAACAGTGTCAAATGCTTTGCACAATTCCAGGTACAATTCACTAAGGTTTCAGTATTCCTATTTTTCTGTGGCAATGCCTTGTAAGTGGGGAGGTTTTCATCACAACTGGATGAAGGACTGGTGTTTGCTTAAGGGTAAGACCAGAAGCAGTCTTGGTGGGATATCTGGCTATGACATAATTTGAGGTAAAATCATGGTATGGTGTAAAACTCTAATTTCCATGACCAAGAGCTTGACATTCCTTGACAAATGATGGGTGGATCTCAAATGATGTGGCTGGATATGAATTGACTCTGTGTCCAGCTCCAGTTCAGTGTGTCCCCATTCAGGTAGGAGAGGCTGAACCAACTCTTCAGAGAGCCTTTTTCCCTGGCTCCTTCTCCTTTCCTTCAGCTTTTCCTGGCAGATGGAAATGAGTGTGAGAATCTTCTGATCCCAGGCTTATTTCTTCTAGCCTTTCAGATGTTGAATGCAGCTTCCCAGCCCTCTGGGGTTTCATTGTGCACCTCTGGAAGACACCACAAGTGAAATCTGTAAGAACGTCTTCCCCTGTGAAGTCTGGATGATGAAAACGTCTGCAAAATAACTAAACACACTCAGAGTTATGTTAAAGAAGTGCCAGTTGGATGTTGATGCTGAAATTGTCTGGGGCAGCACCAGGCAGTACCTGGGTGTACATGAGTAAAGCTACAGAGATGTGCTCTGAAACATGCACCTTGGATCTGTGGTGGCTTTCAGTGACCTCATGGGGCTGCCGTGGGGAAGGGACATAGAAGGTCTCCAGGACTAGCTCTGCTGAGCCTGGGGGCTGGTTTGTGCTGCTACAGCAATGCAAAAACGCGACGGGAGCTTGGCCTGCCCTTGAGGCCAAAGCTTTTAAACTCCTGAGAGAAAGAGGGGAAAGACATCACCCGTAAATCTTAACCCGGGAGCAAGAAGCCAGGGTCTGGCCGTGGCAGAAAGCTGAAGGCATGTGGCTATCAGCCTGCTGCGGGAGTTTGGCAGGCACTTTTGTGATCATAATTAATACATGCAGCTGCCAGGAATTCACGTGCAGCCGTAGAAATTCTGCACACAAGCGCTCGTCTGGAGGAGGGTGTCTCGCTGCTGCTGTGTCTGATTCCCCCAGCTCACACACGCCTGGTACGGTTGGAAAATGGACCTGCCTTGTTTTATCTGCCCTGTATGACATGGTCTTCTCCATATCCCTGCGTGGAAAGCATTCCAGGCAATCAAGGTGGTAGGGATGATTTCCAGGAACGCCAAGCCCTCTACGAGTTCTTTGGAAGTCGACCCATATTTTGGATGCTCCCCTTCAAAGAGCAGCTGGGAGTCTGTTTCAAAACTGCTAAAGCAGAGAGGGAAGGAATCTTTAGTGTAACTTCAGCATGTTCAAAACGGGAGATTACAAGTGTTAAGAAAATAATGACAGGGAGGTACAAGAAAAAAAATACACAGAAATCTATTTCACATGCACAATAATTTACTTTTAGATGTGCAGTAAAGTTTTTATATGCACAATAATTTACTTTTACATGTGCAATGATGTTTTTACACATGTAATAATTCATTTTTATGTGTAAAAGCTGACCAATTAAAAGCACAAGTGCTAAACACACCTCCGACCAATCCTGAATGCCTTTGTTTTGGTATGAAACTTTGCTCACGCCTGACACCAACACCCTCCTGCAATATTCTTCTTTATTTTGCAGTTGGTTCTGTCTGACTCAGTGCAACGTACCTGATTCTTTTCCACTTCCCCCCCACAGAAAATATGAGCAGATCCATGGGCTGTTGGGAGGGGATACAAGGGCCAAATGACCTGGCTTATCACCTCCTTTTCTTCGTGACTCATCCTGCCCAGCTTCATGCATCTGTGGGAAGAATACCATGCCCAGCAGGCAGATCTGAGAAAACACTTATCCTACTAGAAAACCAGAAAAATAGTCCCCATTAGCCAACTGAGGTGAGAGGTCTCTCAGCTGCAGCTCTGTCCCCTCTGTGCCCTTCTCCCTGTGTTTTGCAAGTCTCCAACTGACCGTCTTGACCGGATGAAGTCTCACAAACCTTCAGCTGTAGGAGAATCCTGCGTGCTCTTCTACAATATTCTTCTGCACGTTGGTGGGATTTTTCAGTCTGGGAAGCTGAGTCATTGCAAAAGCAACTTAAGGACCCCCCAAAAGTCCATGCATCTCAAAGCAACAGTGAGAAACTCCGGCAGAAACTGCTGGAGGAGCAGTGCAAAAACTTTGTCCATCCTCAGACCTGCTTCCATCTTCTTTTCCACCAGTCACTTCACCGTGGCTGTCACTTCTGAATCAGTCAAATGGGTTTTGAATGTCCTTCCCTCAAGTGAGCATCCTGATCAGATAGGAAGAGTTTGGTGGTCTGTGTTCCCTCACTTTCTCCTGCATATTTTATTCCACATTTAAATAAAACACACTTTCATGCCCAACATCCAGGATGGGTGTGTTAACCTCCAGGATGTTGAATAGAAAGGGAGATGTCTCCTTAATGTCTTTGAGTCTTCATCCCTATGGGAAACCACCTGAACTGGAGCAAATTCACCTTCCATAGATAATTTCAGGATGATCTGAAGGAATAAAGGGCCTGAAGAAGTAAAGAAATGCCTCCCAATCTGCTGGCATCCCTTGGATTAAATGTGCCAGCTCAGGCCAGAGGGTCACCTCCAAGCACAGCCGCCCTGGTCATGCAGAGTCTTTGCCATGTTAGTGGCGACTCAGTTACTTTGAGTGTAGAATCTCAAATTACTGCAAGCCTGGCGGATTCAAGGGGAGAAGCAGTGGAAGGGACTAGAAATATAAATAACAGTCACTAGTGTAGGAAAAAAAAAAAAAAAAAGGTCCATTTTTTCTTTCGACAGTTTGGGAGAGGAGAGAAGGGAAAGAAGAGGGTAGATGTTAAAGTGGAATCAAACAGTCTAAGTTGAAACACTTTTCCTCTGAGAAAACCCAAGCCTGAAAAATAAACTGGTTTAGAGTTCATAAATGTTTAGTGGAAGCCTGATGCAGCAGTAAGAGGAAAAATTTCTTTTTATCCAAAATTTCTGCTTTTGCAAGAAAAAAAAGCTTCCGTGGAAACTTTTTTGAGGATCCTATTCCACCAGCTTTAACCACTGGTATGCTTAAGTCTCTGGTTACAATGTTTTTTGAGCAAGCAAACGAGGGAGAAAGTGTAAAACCAACATTTTCTGGTTGCAGGCCATGGCAGCTTGGATGCCAATGGTCTGGAATGGTTATGGGTCAACGTCCTAATGGACAGGGCAGGAGCTGTGCTAATTGGTGGTGTCTGCACCTTGCAAACATTCCCCACCACAAAGTGGGCTGACCAGCACCTTAAGGACTTACCTGCGATGCGTAGGTAAGAAGGCAGTGACCGCTGAAGCGTTTCATCTGGACCAATGTGTGCTGGAGTTGTCAGACTGCCAGCCTTCAGGTAACTTTGGGGTTTTCCAAAAATTACGAGTGGCAATTGCAAACCTCGGATCTGGTGGCAATCAAGGTGTAGAACTCTCCATTGGGATGCAAAGGGGCACTGGTTGGCCAGAACAACATCTGTGGCTGTTTTTTGGGTGGTAATGCCCATCCTTGTTTGCATCTATCATGTTCAAACAAAATTAGTTCAGAATAGCTCATCCGTTATTTTACAAGGGTCAGGTTTGTGGAAAAATGTTCTAAAAGACAACTGAGCTGGTGAAAAAAAAAGAAAGAATAGAAAAATGTGAATGATGATAGGGGAGGGTTTAAAAAACCCTAACAAACAACAAAGTGCCCCCAAAGCAATAATCTCTCCACCAAAAGTGACACTGGTTTGAAAAACTGGCTTGGCTCAGAGGCAAAGGGAAAGGCAAGAGACACAGCAAATGAAAAAAAAAAAGAAGTAGAGGACATTGAATTTGCACTAGAAATGTGGAAAATCAGTAAGATGAGCAAAAAGACATGAGACATCTCTGGCCAGTAGAGCTGAGGACAGCAAAGAGTTTAAATACTTTGGGAACAGAAAGAGCTATAATAACCACAGTATTGATTCCTCCTTGGAAGGGAAATGTGCAAAGCATGCATTTTCAATAGGTATTTGTTTTGTATTTGGGGGGAAAAGCAGATTTGTATCTGATTAAAGGGAAGGGAAGGTTTACAGGCCAGCATTAACTGTGGAACATACCAAATAGCCCTTCTTAAAAACACAAAACTTTCTGAAAACAGGTCTGAACGATGTCCAAGTGTTTTGTAGGAAGTGGCCAAGGAGCGTTGCTGTTGGTTTTCAAGATGCCTTGGAGGCCTGGGCAATTCAGGGGACTACAAGAAAACTGATGTCATGCTAGTACGTTAAAATGGTATAAACAGGATGACTTGGATAATTATTGCCTGCCATTGATTCTAGGCAAAATGAAGGAACACCTCACAAGGACTCGATTAATAAAGAATTACAGGAACATGATGCTAATCAGCAGGGGGTTATGGGAAATCGGTCTTGTCAAATTAAGTAGCTTTTATAAACGCAATTACAAGAGTGAGGATAATTAACCACAGGAGGAACTTACAGAGGGCTGTGGTCGAGTCTCTTGGGTAGATGTTTAAATCAACAAGTTTTGTTTAAAAAAAGTCATTTATGCAACGTGTAGAACAATGTGGGGTCTGTCCATTCCTGGAAGGACTGGAGTCAAAACACTTTAACCCACAGCCACCACAGCTGCAGAGAACATTCATTCAGGACAACGCTATCCAAGTAATATCCAATCAGTTTGTGCTTTCCAAGACATTGGAAAAGTTGATCATAGTGGTACTTTTTGGTGCTCAAACTCATATGTTGATGAAGAAATAAACTTTAACATGATTTCTGCTGGCTCCTCATAATGAAGGTAAATAGCTGGTGACTGGGAGGTATACAATAATTATAATCAGAAGGGAGAATTAGAAGATGTTTGGATATTGTAGGGCTGCTCCTAAACACAGAGATAAATTGGCCTGTACAAGTATTTGTGCTGTCCTCATGTCATTGGTGTCCTACTATCCCTCAGGTGGCTGGTACAGGGAACATCCAGCAATCCATGCTTCATGCACACATTTTTTCCAGGCATCACGTGGTGTTTGGAGAGTTAGATTTTTCTCTGAAAAAGGTCTCATTTCCAAAGGCTTTGCTGTGCTGAGAAGTTGAGCTGAAGATGGATCACCCACAGGAAAGCCCAGGATGAGGAAGTCCATGGTTAACCTTAGAAAAGCACCACTGCATAGAGAAGGTTTGCTCTGTGGTCCCAGTTGGCCATGGTCCTTACTGTGCAGTTGAGGAAGTACTCTGGGGTAAGAACATACATTTTGAGGCTTCTACACCCAGAAAATTGCAACTTATTTTCTGGAAAGCTACAAAAGGGAGCAGAGGACAGATCTGGGACCTGCAGTCAGAAGATATGGTGACGTGTCTATAGGAGTCCGCTACTTTGGGCAGCCACTGAAGTGCTTTACTCTGTGGTGTTGGGCAATGTCCTCTCAGGACAACTGGAATGGAAAGGACTCCTTTCCACAGACTGCAGGATGAATGTGTTTCATTCCAGGCTTTCTGATTTTTAATCTAAGATCTCCATATTTTGGCCATGGTGCAGAAGTGGCTGCTGTGACCATTGCTGCCTTGTTACTCTGGAGTTGACTTCTGACCACTGGACCACATCCTACTGGCTGACACCAAAGGGGCAATCAGGGGTGTCACGTTGTGCCACTGATTTCTTATCGACCTGTTTGATGTGCTCTCACATTTCCATGCATCTTCCCGTCCTGCAACTCCATAAAACGCAACATGAAATGTCTCCTCTCAATTGAGATGCTCTGTTTTATTTGGGCTGAGAAATCCACTTAAACCTTTTTAATTTGTCTTGTTTGGATATGGGTGTAATTTTGGTTGTGTTTTATGGGCGCCCGGTTCATTTTACTTCCTGTAAATCGTCGCTTTAGTTACTAGGGCTTCTGGGAAGTTGTAAATTCTCCCTCCTATCTTCTCTGTAGAGTTTACGTTGTTTTACAGTTTCATTAATAGGTTCTCTCCCAGCTAGGTTGATGAAAGTTATTGACCTAATCATAACCTATTAATTATGACAGTAAATCCCACTCTTGGAAATGTTTTACTGAGCAAATGTTACTTGGAAAATCTGTGGGTTAAACTGGAGATCCAAAGACTTTAAATCTACTGTTCGCTGCCCCAGTCATTGAGACACGAGTCCTCCTCAGGAGAGGCTTGTGCTGGCTCGGGACAGGGGGTAACACTTGCTGAAACACCTCCATCTCTTCTCTGCCCCGGGCTGATACATCAAGCACTGGGCAAAAGCCTGTGTGATGCTGGACTGCAAATGACAAGGAGGATTGTTGTGGCATCCAATCCCATGAAAAAAAAAAAAAAAGAAAAGGAAAAAGGGAATTTTAGGAATTCTTATTCAGGGGGTTTTCCTAAATATTGGCTCCCTGTGTTTGGCTCTAACATGGCGACTGGGGTGCATTCAAGCTTCTTCTTGTGGCTGCTAGAAGGAGGAAAACACAATTAATAAGAAATATACTGACTTCTGTCCGAGGCTGCCAGGCCATCAGAGGTAGGGGAATATTCCCAGTGTCTTCCACAAACTCTTTCAGCATCCAGGACAGATTTTCTATTGGCTGAACATGGCTCCAAGTAACATGATACAGGTTTAAAGCTGGACAGGTATCCCCTAAAGCCTAAATCTCTTCCCTCCAGAAATGGGTTCTGCCCCATCGACCCCGTTGCAAGTGCCCCATTAGGAAACCCTCCCCTTAGCACAGCTGCTGAGCGAGCAGCTCCCTTCTGCATCCTCAAACCTCTCGGGAAAGCCACTTTGCTTATGAGGCAGAGAGAGAGAGAGGTCTCCCAGGAATCCAAGTGCTTGCGTCAGCCTTTCTGAGTAGCCATCCGTGGTAGGAACCGCAAGAGGTCTCAGCTGGGTTTCGGGGCCCAGTTTAAATAAGCATTAGGTATTCGCAGATATGCACATATCTGTTATCTGGAGAGATGCACATGGGTGTCTGTT
The DNA here is from genome assembly GCA_033628505.1 of Tringa tobata. NCBI lineage: Eukaryota > Metazoa > Chordata > Aves > Charadriiformes > Scolopacidae > Tringa > Tringa tobata. Next base: position 1,170,607 of record JAHREE010000461.1, on the reverse strand, counting down.
TATCCAGATAACTCCAGGTATTCCTACCTATATGTACCCACACACGTCCACATGTGCACACACACATTCAGAGTTCATGCCCTGAACACACCCTCGAAGACAATGAAAATGCTGAAGGAGCTCTTTCCTGCTGGGGACACTAAATTTACTGATGATCATCCCGTTACTGTGACGCAGGTGGGGAAGCCACAAGGGATGATGTTCAAGGAGCAGGAGGCAGGAGTAAAGGGACAGCTACTGTCCCCAATCTCATGGCGAGCCCACGGCACTACTGGGATACTCCAAGAGCAACTTTACTGGTCTTAAGCTCCTGCTGTTGTGGAAGATGCAGCCTTCCACAGTCAACCCTGGTTCGCTCAGTAGATGAGCAAAAAGAAGGAGAAGAAAAAGAAAAGATGAGAAAAGCCACATGCAGAGGGAGGTGGTGGAGTGGAAATAAGAAGCTCTTCTCCAGGGGTGCTTAAAAGGAAGCTGAGCATGTAAGCACGGAGAAGACATGAGTGTCACCCCCTTGGCTGTGCTCTAACCATCTCCTGCACTTAGGACTTCTAAGACTAATTACATAGCAAAGAGGAAAATGACTTCTGCAAAGGAGGCAAACTTTCACTGCAAGGGGACTCTCTCCATCGTTTCCTTCACTGCATCCATCCCATCTGCAGAAACTCACCCGACAAAGTGATTCTCGGAGATGGAAGCTGAAGCACTGGCAATGAGGGTCTGTCAGGGATAGAATATGCTGCTGATGATTTCAGCCCTTCATGTCTTCCTTTGCCTTGAAACACAGAACCTCATTTGGGTGCTTTAAAATTACCCTTCACAGGCTATAAATCTGGAAGTTATCCCGGTGAACCTCTGTTTTCACTGCAAGGAATTTTTTTAATATTTATTTTCAAACAGTTTTCAGAGTTTCCCTCAGGGTTGCAAAATTTTAATGTCCTTCTGGAACAACAAACACAAATTTTGGCCCCAGGGGTTCAGCTCCTATCCCTTCTTGCTGCAGCCCCATCTCTGTACCTGCTTTATCATCCTCATTCTCAGTGATTCGGCAATACAAAAATCAGGCTCAGCTCCACCTTTTCAATCACTCTTACAATTTTACCTCTTAATTCGCACTGAAGGTTCCAAGAAATATTGGTTTTGGCAGTGGCCTGGTGCAGATGCTGAACGATTTGCTCTTTGTTGGACTTGTCTTTTGTTTCACACACCGTAACTCTGCACCGGCTTCCAAACATGTTCCCGTGAATTTAAGGTCTGTTTCCATTATTGCAGTTTGAATAACTGAACTTGCACACTTCTCAACTTTGATATATCACAGCCACGTTGCAATTTGCATACAAAGCACAAGGCACTTGAATCAACCTGTAGCAACCCTCTTTACTTACAGCCATATTTTCAGCACATTCAGCACAGTAGGTCTCAGGGAGTAGGACCTTGTCAGGCACGATAACAAATGCTGATAGGTATTTTCACTGAAAACTTTGAGTAGGATTCATCTCATTGAGTAGAGGAGTCCACAGCAAAGTCATCCACATCTGAGCTGTATATCCAGGCTCCCATCATGCAGAGCCAGTTGGTTCAAACTGGGGATAAAGAGATGAAGAGCAGCTCTGCAAAGAAGGACTTGGGGGTACTGGTGGCTGAAAAGCTCAGAATTAGCTGGTGATGTGTGCTTGCAGCCCAGACAGCCCCCGCATCCTGAGCTGCATCCCCAGCAGCGTGGCCAGCAGGGTGAGGGGGGGGATTCTGCCCCTCTGCTCTGGGGAGACCCCTCCCCAGTTGCTGCCTCCAGCTCTGGGGCCACCAACATCACAAGGACATGGATCTGTTGGAGCAGGGCCAGAGGAGGCCACGGAGATGCTGGGAGGGCTGGAGCCCCTCTGCTGTGAGGACAGGCTGTGAGAGTTGGGGGGGTTCAGCCTGGAGAAGAGAAGGCTCCAGGGGGACCTTATTGTGGCCTTTCAGTACCTAAAGGGGGGCTACAGGAAGGATGGGGACAGACTTTTTATAAGGGCCTTTTGCAATAGGACAAGGGGCAATGGTTTTAAATTAAAAGAGGGAATATTTAGACTACATGTAAGGAAGAAATTTTTTATGCTGAAGGTGGTGAAACCCTGGCCCAGGTTACCCCAAGAGGTGGGAGGTGCCCTATCCCTGGAAACATTCCAGGTCAGGTTGGACGGGGCTCTAAACAAACTGATCTAGTTGAAGATGTCCCTGCTCATGGCAGGGAGGGTGATAAGACTACATGACCTTTAAAGTTTCCTTCCAACCAGAACCATTCTACGATTCTATGATGCTGTGATATTGCCAGTGGAGTTTATGGGGCATTTTTTCAGCTTGATGTAGGTGTCTGTTTTCAGGTGAGGCAGTCGCTCCCTGTGTGTCAGTGATCCTACTGATCAATTTTCCAGTGACATTTCATCCTGTATTCCCAATATTCTTATTTTTCTGGCAGATGTGAAGGCCTCACACGTTACTGACATTCTCCATGGCCCTCAGAGGATTTTTGGAGATGCGAAGCAGCATGAGGGATATTAGATGCCCCATGGGTAGAATCCCAACTGATAAAAATGCAAAAAAATACCAAGCAATAGTAGAATGAAGAGTAGAAACAGTGCTGATCCCTCTCTCCCGACTACCAACTACCCACATGGCTCATTTTACCTAGAGCAGACATTGATCTGACTATAGGGAAGTATCTGCTGTGCCTTTGCCTGGGCCGGTTACCTTGGGTTCTCTCTGGAGTCAATGCAGACTGAGCCAAGAGCCGGAGTTCAGGACACAGCTCACCTCACTCCTGTGTTTGTTCAGCTGAATCAGCCCAGCGCCAGATCCCTAAGGGGGGAGAAAACGGTATAGGGTTGCAGAATTAAAGATAGATGCAAACTCTGAAGTGGTTAGCTGGCCTATTGGCTTGCCACAGCCCCTGCTCTCTGCAGGAGAGTTCTGGATGTGGGTGTTAAAATGGAAAATAACAGCTTTCATGTTTTGCTTATATCTGCTGCGATGAGAGAGATGAGGAGCCTTCCTCCTCATACAGTCCGCCAAGGTTGGAGGAGAGAATTGGCCATCGTGACCTGCAGGAAAGGCTCACCAGAAAGGTCAGCCTCTCTCATCATCCCTCCTCCCAGACTGAGCTTCAAAGGAAGGATGAACCTTGGAGTGGAGTGTGCTACCATCTACCACGAGCTACTGGTCTACAGTGGGGCAATGAGAAACATCAGAAGTCTGGACACCCTCCAAGTGGGAGAGAAATCTGAGGTTTTGGGACAATTACTCTTGCTTCTGTAATTAGAAATTACTCCCAACCCTGATTTCCAGCTCCCTCCCAAGCAATATTTATTACCCTTTCACTGGTTAGAATACACTGTTAATTTAAAAAATAATAATAGTTCGTATCCTCAAATAAATGAATCGTTGTCAAGATGTTTTAGCAACTCTTTCCTGAACTTCCTCATCTTTTTCCCTCTTGATACCAAGAGGTGAAAATGCAACGCATGCTTCTGGAAATCTCACAGCTATGTCAAGGGCAGAATTTGGCCCTGGGACACCAGAAATGCCACTAAATATTTTGGAATTGTCATTGTTAGGGGTGGAGAGAAGGAAAAACAAAGACACTGGGAAAGGGTTTGGTCTTCAGGATCTCAGCCTGTGAAGCACATAGCTAGGAAGGAAGGGAGAAAAGGGACTTGGTGAGAGTGAGGCAATAGGTCCAAGCTGATGAAACTGGGTAGTAAGATAAGAGTGATGCTGAAGACATTGGTCTCTGCACAAATTGATGATCCAAGGAGCCCTTTTGCTATGAGGACAGGCTGAGAGAGTTGGGGGTGTTCAGCCTGGAGAAGAGAAGGCTCCAGGGAGACCTTTGAGCCCCTTCCAGTCCCTAAAGAGGGTCCAGGAAAGCTGGGGAGGGAACCGTGATTAGCGAGGGGAGCCATAGGATGAGGAGTAACAGTTTTAAATTGAAAGAGTGGAGATTTAGATTAGCTATTAGGAAGAAATTCTTTCCTGTGAAGGTGGTGAGACACTGGAACAGGTTTGACCAGAGAAGCTGTGGCTGCTCCATCCCTGGAGGGGTTCAAGAGCAGGCTGGATGGTGCTACAATTTCCTCAACCTAGGCTGAGACCTATGCAGCTCATTGCACACAGATCACCAAAAATAGCTGGATAGCACTGGGGTGAAGAAAACTTTTGGTGCATCCTTAAGTGAGCGTGTCCTCAGTTCCAGCTGGAGACCACCCTTCTGACCCCAGGAGATGGGATGTCTCCAGCAAGATCCATTCATGCCAAGAGCCCCCAACGGGCAGCGAGGAGGGAGCGAGTCTTCCACCTTCCTCCTTCCAGCACCCGAGAGGGGCCGAGGGATGAAGTTGGAGGTCACAGCTGACCTCAGTGCTGATGCCGCAGGGACACGGGCCCGTGTTGTGCCTCCACTGGCACGTTGTCCCCAGCCCCCTGCCGCCGTCTGTCCCTGAGAGACGTGCTCCCTTCCGGAAGCGGGACTGGTCGGCGCAGCCAAGCGCCAGGGCTGTTGAGAGATGAAATCAGAGCCGCCCCGGCTTGGGTTGCAGGGACCGCTTTCTTTTCCGATTAATAATTCAGGGTTCCCCCGGGGGGTGGGAAGATGACATCATACCCCACCCCATCGCCACCCTGCCTTGTCGCTTCGCTCTGTCTCATAATTGCTCTGCACCCGAAACTTCGTGCAGCAAAAGAGTTGGGGACACCTTGGCACTACATTGGGTAACCCCCAAAGACCACGTCTGCTAGAAATAGACTTCTCAGTTCCCTGTAGCCAGGGGTTTGGTCCCCTTCAGCCATCCGGAGAAGGAGAAAAAAAAAAAAACCTGGGCATCATTTTCTGTCTCCAGTCTCTCCCCAGTGAGTTTGGCCATCCCATGATGGCTTTGCTGAGTAGGTGAGAGCAACTTGCTGTCGCCTCTTCTTGGAAAGAATTGTAGAGCAAAAATGGGTAAAGGGCCTAGTGAACGTTATGGTAGAAAGCAAGGAGCCTCACAGCCAGGAGACAATATTGCTAAGGAAGGTTCCTACTGTGTGGAGCAGTGCTGGAAGCTTTTCCTGGTGGCTCGCAGTGACAATATAGCTTATGGCTGATGTTATAGAGGTGCAGGTTGTCGTTGTGGAGAAAACATGCAAGTACAAGTGTCCTGAGGAGACCTGCAGTGTGCCTGTCACCAGCAAATGAACCATCTCTCTCAGGTGCATTCCACAGCAAGCAATGAACAACAGCCTTTCTTGGGAGAAGGCCAAAAGTCCTTTTGTATCTCTTGTGAGCCCTTCCTGCACTTTTTGAGACACTGAGATTAAGTTTACTCTCCACTTTCCTTTTTTTATTTTTTTCTGCAAAGTGCATTTTCACATGGTATAAAGTTCTGCGTGTCTCTGGGACCAACCTAGATAAATTCATTACCATTTTAGCTACCAGACACCAACTTAGCCATGGCCAGGGTCATGGCAGAGCACTAGATTCTATGTAGATAACTTAGATACTCCCCATAGCTGGGTTTGCACTGAGAGATGGACATGGAGGATGGGTTTGAGCCAACTCTACCGTGTGCATGGGTGTTGCTGGCTCTGCTTGGCCCTACATGCCCATGGGGATATCAGATGACCTGAAGTCTGCACCTTGGTAAAGTCCTGTGTCTCAAGAAGGTGGCTGAGGAGCTGATCTTGATTTGCAAAAGGGTTTGGACCTGCCTGTAACCCCCACCTCCTCCTCTCCTGTGTTTTTCCCCTCCCGAGTTACTCCTGGTTTAGCCAATGGCTGCACAACACCAGAATCAGGCCCTGCATAATTTGTCACCTGTTTAATTTCCCCGTCTGGCTCTTTTTCCCCCCATTCAGGGGATTTCAAGTGTTAACATAAAGAAACTATGGCTGAGCCGCCTGATTTATCCATCTCCTAACCTTGACTTTATTTCATGGTCACGATTCTAACTGCTAATGTTACGTTACTAGTTTAACTGTCTGATTTATCCATGCTCACCTCACACATTACTTCATGGTACGGGTTTTAAATGTTAATTTTAATAATAAAAGTTTTACGCCCCTGCCGCTTTCTGTGTGCGGTGTGCTAACACAGGGACATTATTTCATAGGACGAGGGTTTTAAACACTAATGTCATAATGCTAGTTTAATTGTCAGATTTATTCCTGGTAAAGCTGCTTCTGGAGCCATGCATGAGTAGGAGGAAATCGGTGGCTGGTGACAATGTCTTGTCTGGTGTTTGGTGGGAAGACCAGGTTTCTTCACCGGGTTGGTGTAGGACATCCTGTACCATGTGTGTTTGCCACACAACCCTGGCAAGGTATCATAGAATCATAGAATGATTCAGGTTGGAAGGGACCTTAAAGATCATTGAGTTTCAACCTCCCTGCCATGGGCAAGGACACCTCCCACCAGACCAGGTTGCTCAAAACCCCCTCCAACTTGGCCCTGAACACCTCCAGGGATGGGGCAGCCACAGCTTCTCCGGTCAAACCAGTGTCTCACCACCCTCACAGCAAAGAATTTCTTCCTGAGATCTCATCTCAATCTCCCCTCTTTCAGCGTCAAACCCTTCCCCCTCATCCTATGGCTTCCCTCGCTGATCACAGGTCCCTCCCCAGCTTTTCTGGAGCCCCTTTAGGGATTGGAAGGTTGCTATAATGTCTCCCTGGAGCCTTCTCTTGTCCAGGCTGAACATCTCCAACTCTCTCAACCTGTCCCCACAGGACAAGTGCTCCAGACCTCTGATCATCTTCATGGCCCTCCACTGGACCCATTCCAACAGGTCCATGTCAGAAAGTATATATTCAGAAGGTACTAACAGGAATGTTGGTCTCTCTGGATCCTGTACAGGTGTTTCTGAATCCATGTGCTACAGCAAGGACCCCTGCGAGCATCCCTCTTGGAGTGAGCAAGCTCCATTGTGCTGTGTAGGCAAACCCAGCTCCCCATGGTCTCCCTCACACACAGCAAACACCACCAGCAGGATGGCCTTTGACACCAGAGGCCAGGAGTTTCACTGAACTTGTGGAAGAAAGACCATGGGGGGATATCTTGGTACTCTTTTTACTAAGGAGGTGTCCAAGGCTTCAAAAAACAACATGATACATCTAGTGCAAGGGTGACCTGAGGCAGGAAGATGTCAGAGTGTAGTCCTGATGGTGCAGGTCCAGCTCTCCCTGTGTCTCCCTTGATTGTACCCCTCCTCTCCCAGGGCGGGGAGACTCCAAGGACCTGAGCAACCTCCTGTGGGTGTCACCCAGGCTTGCAAAGCGGTCTCTGCAGACAGGAATGTCAAAGCATGTGTGGAATGTGAGGGGAAGCAGATGCTTACTGGGTGGCATTTGCTTGCCACGTGTCCTCGAGTGCAGTGAGGGGAAGGCAGGAGGGCAGGGACAGTGTCCTCCAGGGATGGCAGATGCTGCGTGGCTGAGCTGGGGTGGGGATGTGGGTGGGCAGCCTGCCCAGCAGGAGGTATGCAAAGCACTTGGGCAATGGACAGTCTTTCCTAGGTCTGCTGGCATCAAATTTAGGGGACGGAGACAGGATCTGGTCTGCACAGCCAAGAGCATGGCAAAGGAGAGAGAAGCACAGGCAGGCAGAACCTGGCAGGGTCTGGTATCCCATCAGCATGAGTGGGAATGGCAGAACAAATGTTTCTGGGTATTCTGTGCCACCCAAGCATCAGGAAGGAAATCTGAGGGCAGAAGGTCAAGGAGAAAGTCCACATCCAATGGTTATTGAGCTGTACATCATTATCCATCCAACTGGGCTCACAGCCCTGGTGCAGCGTGCTCCATGTGAGACACTGAGGGATAAATGTGGGGTTCAAGGCACAGACGTGGCAAAATGTGAAGTTACTGGGTTGGGGACCAGGAACAGCACTGGAGGTGTTGGCTGATAACACCAAGGCACGTTGACCCATGGTGGCTTGACCTAATGGTCTTCTCCTGTATTTCTGCTGAGGATGATTGGATTGCTCTGACAGGAACTGGGGAGTTGCTGATGCAGAGAATAAGGGTCCTAAACCTGCACTGCCAGCAAAAAGCCATCTTGATGTGTCAGAGAGACAGACCCAGTGGCAAGGAGAACTTCTGCTTCACCATTTTCACTCAAGCTGTAGATCAGGCTGAAGGATGACATTTCTCTGCCTCTGAATCAGCCAAACCTATTTTTTTCTTCCACCAAAGAGGACCCAGACTTTGTGTGTGTCCTGTAAGGATGGATAGTGGTGCCTGCATTTAGGGGTCCAGCTCACCCTGACACCCCAGCTCTCCCTTGGTGGAGGGAGAAGGTGTGTGTGCACCATCACAAGGGCTCGAGCACGGTTGTCCACTGTCTGCCTTCTCATAGGCTTTGGAGGGTAACAGCACTGAGCTGGCTGGATGTGACCTGCGAGTGTCACTTGCTATGAAGAACTTGCTATGAAGAACTTGCCTGACCTATTTTATTTGCTGCTGTAGGTACAGAAAGTGCATGAGGCTGTGTGTGCCACGGGGGAGAAGTTGAGCATCAGAGGGGGTGTGCATGGGGCTGCAGGTGTCTGAGCACCTGCAGACGTGAAAATAGTTTTGAGACACCAGAAAAGGGAGTTGCAGCCATTTCTCTTGTGGCACAGCTGGACCCTGTGCCCGAGACACCCACCTGGGCATCAATATGTGCATGAAAATCACAAGACTGAGCCCTTTGCCTTCCTGTGACCTCCTCGTATTTGCTGTCCGCATCAGAAACAGGCAGCTTTGCTTTGGATCCTGTTTCCCTTTTTGCTTTGTTTTCCCTCAGATTAAGAAATTCTCCCATTACCAAAGCTGCTTCACGTGGAGGGGAAAGTAAGTGAAAATTCAATTGAATAAACAGTGTGGGCACTTCTTTCCTGCTATCTGTCGTAAAGAGCAGCTTGATGAGGCAAAAAGGAAGAGCCAAACCAGCAGTAGTGAATGTGCAATTGAATAAATACCAATAACACTCATTTCATCCTTCTTTTTGGCTCCTCTGGCTTATGGTGCAGAGATAGTGAAAATTGAATTGAATTTTAATAACAATGGGCCCCATCACCAAAAACACAACCAAAAGGCCAGAAAGAGACCCTGACTTAAAATCAATGGCAGAAAAGATAGGCGACATCATCAAAATTATATTAGCCTTAATAGTCAATCAATTAATTAAATCTCCCAGCTATTAAAAAAAATAAAAGCCCTTGGAGGTTTTTTTTTTTTTCCTTTCCTGATGAAGTTTTCCAGCAGGATCTGAAAGCTTTTTGTCCCACCCCTGCCCGCTGCTCTCCCCCAGCTCCCACCTTCACCACCCACCATTAGGGGCCGTTTATCGAAGTGACAGTCGCCTTTATATCGAAACGAGGGGGGATAAGGGAGAGGTGGCGGCAGAGTGCTGAGGCCACTGGAAATGAAATGTTGCATAGATATGAATTTTGATAGCTAGTCAATACCCTCTGTCCGTTTCAATTAAAAAAGAGCAGAATACACCGAGGGCAGATGGGCAACATTTCAGAGCCCATAAAATCAAACGGGGGGAATAGAGGAGAGGTCCAGCTGGACTTCAATCTCCTCTCCTTCTCTTTCTTACCCAGTGTATTTCACCGGGGTGGTTTCTCTTAACGCTTTGCCTGCTGGTCCATTCTTCCATTCCTCCAATTTCCATTGATAACCTGTTGCATGAGGGTTTCTGGGGAGCGGCGTGGAGCTGGACCTCCCACCCACCTCTGAGCCATCCAGCCTGATATCAACATGTTCATGTGGTGGTTACTTTGGTTGGCATAGGTGCTTGTCTGACTACATGGCTAAGTCACCTCTCTGCCAGGAGCTGGTTTAGAATCATAAAATCACTGAGGTTGGAAAAGACCCTTAAGATCATGGAGCCCAACCCTAAACCTAACACTACCAAGTCCACCACTAAGCCATGTCCCTAAGTGCCACACCTGCCTCACTTTGCCCCTGCCTGAAACTCTCATCAAAGGTCTGGCTTAAACCAAGGCAGAAGCTTCTTCATCCTTCCCTGCTGATTCCCAGAAAAGGATTTAACCCTGGGTTATCCCACTTTTCAAGCTGTCAGGAAAATGCCAGCGACGGGTCAGCTGCAGGAAATAAATGTCCAAAGGTTGTCTGGTCACCACAGAGGCAACCTTCTCTCTCCAAACCCTCTGTACCCACCCTCTCCTTGGGCTGCTCCTCACCCCGTCCTCCCCCAGGAGAAACCTTATCTCCCCTCCTCGGTGTCACCTGAAAGCGGGGATCTGCTTTCAGCCCCACTCTGACACTGCTGCTCTGTTACCAAGAGTGGCACGTACTAAGTGGCTCTGTCGCCCTGCCGAAATCCTCAGCAGTATTGCTGGCTCCAGGGATCTGTGGCCACCCTGGCACCACAGGGATGCACCCGGATAACCATTGAAGAGCGTTAACTCTTTGGGGTCCTCCCCCTAGGTCCTGCTCCCAGAGCAAAAGAGCAGGGGATCTGGCAGGGAGATGTGGTGAACAAACTGGAGAGGTGATTGAAAGAGGTGGGGAAATATCCCATGGATCAGAATTCTCCAGGCTGAGGGGCACAAAGAAGAGGGGAGGACACCCCAAAACTAAGGATGGGGAACAGAAAGCATTTCACAGAGTGAGAAAGACAACAAGAAAATGTAATTTAACTCTGGCAGAAGACACTCAGGGTACGGAGGTGAAAGGATTGTGTCTTACCTGGCACAAGAGGGCAATGACTTTATCTCCAGCTGTTTGAAGAAAGACTCCATGAAGCTCTGAGATGCCTCATTCATGAAGTCCTGAGGATTTTTTCTTCCATTAAGCCAAGGTCTCCAGTTAATCTGCTCCTGCAAGTGGAGGTTGACCTGGCAATCCCAAAGCAGGATTTAAACCCACCTTCTTGTAGATAAGGTAGGAATCCTAGTCAGAACGAACTGCAAAAGGTGACCAAAATTAGAGGTATGAGTGAAATCTTCAGGAAGTCACATAACAGCTCACCTAGATGGCTGCAGGACAATCCCTTTTGGATAACATGTCTTCGAGTAATGTCTTTGAGTACTACCCCTTCTGTACCATGCACATGGTCAATGACACCCAGGTCCACCAGCCTTTCTAATCCAATTTCCTCACTCCAAGGAGTGGGGAACCAAACCAAGAAGACATGTGTACATCCCTGGGCTGTCTCTACCCAGGAGATTACATGATTATCCCAAGGTTTTTAATTCAGATGTGCGGACCTCAATCTCCACATCCACCCAATCATGGGGAAAGACTAAAGAGCTTGTCACTCACAACTTGTAAATGAAAAACTGGACAGCTGTCAAGGTCTATTGCAGACCCTTCTTGCTGTCATATCAGCTGTTCAGAGGATTTTCAGTGGTTTCCAAGCTTGGCTTGGTCCAAACTCAGCAAAGACCCCCTTCAGTTTTCAAATTAACATGTACTGAATATCTCTTGGTGTTCATTGTAACCATTAAAATATAATATATGTGTATTGCAGTCCCCGAGAAGGCAGGTTTGTGGTGAGTAGGGTGCAGACCAACTGGGTTTGGTGGAAATTTTCATTATGATTTAAAGTTATAACACTTCCAGTTTGAAGGAGGAAATGAAGAAATGGCTCCTGGGAAGGTGATGCTGCCAGCAGCCACCATGAAAGGTCATTTAGAAGTGCTTGTCATTCGTGTCCAGATGATCTGAAGTATCTCAAATAGTCACATCCAGGTTTATCTGCTAAACCTGAGCTCCTGGATCTTCTGCTGTCCATTTGAGGGATGTGCTGGCTTCCAGGAACTAGTTTTCCAGCTGGACAGCGGGGTGAAGCCAGGGTGCAGAGCAGAGGTGGGCTACCATGTACTAGGGTTCACCCTAAAACAGAGGTGGGACAAGGCAATGGGTGTGTGACCAGGCTTAGAAGCTTGAAGCATTCCCATGTCTAGTAGATTAGAAATAACTGAGGATCCCAGATGTTATCTGAAAGGTGAAGAGCAACCCCAAACTTGTGACAGTTGAGCAAGAAAGTGTGGACATTTGCCATCCCACTGAGGAGAGCATGTAGATTTTGCATGGAGGACTTGGAAGCTAGCTGATGCCTGCTGTTTTGTTCGTGGGATTGCATAGAGAAGAAGGGTTGTTGTGGATATTTCTAGACATTTCAAGCCAGAGTGGGGGGGGGGGGGAAGGGGGGGT
>JAHREE010000461.1:1110485-1148901 GCA_033628505.1 Tringa tobata | reverse complement strand
TCCAATTGGAAAACTAAGGAGAGGACAAATGTGTGATACCTCTTCTAACACTCTCCTGGCTCCAGCTGTTCTTAGCTCAGGGGATTTCCTGAGCCTGTTGTCACTTGTCTGTTTAGTAACACTCATTAGAACTCTTTTCCAAGAATTGTGCAGTCTCCTCTTGAAACCATTAACTGAATCCACAGCATCCCCCAGCAAACAGTCCCACAGCTCTGTGTTCTGGTGTGTGAGGAGTATCTGCTTTTTGCTAAAGCACCAACTCCTAGATCGTGTTTCTAGGTAAATTTTTAAAAAATTATTATTATTTTTAAAAGGTCACGCTCTAGACCTAATTGTCTAATTGACTTAATTGTGGACAAACACATTAAAATACGGAACTTGCAGATTAAAAGATAGGTAATCAAATAAAAATTAACTCAACATTTATTTCTGTTTGGAAAATGTGATTTTTTAGGTAGATTCATGTTTTGTAGGACTCATTCACTGATTTGGGGGCCATCGGTGAGGTTTTCAGGACTGCAGAAGGCTCCGTGCTGATGTTTTAACTTTGTCCCAAACTGCCAGCATTTACAGACACATCAAACTGGCTAAATGCACATGATGCCAACTCAGGATTTAAGTGAGCAGGGTGAGAGGGAGACGTCAGTCAATGTAGTGTCATCTCAAGGAAATTTAAAGAACAGCCCTCAGTCCTCCAGATTTGAAAAGATTATTATTAAACAGGGCCTGCCTCGTTGTCAATGAATCTTTCCAGCCTCTTGAGGTACCGCTGGGGCATTGAGGCAGGGATTTAGTATTAAAAGATTTCCAGACCCCACTCCAGAAGATGCATGCACCTGGTGGAAGAGAAACTGGTGAGGTGTCCTGAAGCCTGGTGAGAGTTGTTAAGCAATGAAAAAAGGGCTCAGGGAGGAGGTGGTGGCTCTGTTCCCAGGGGAACTGAACTGACCTGATCATCATGGACCTCTTCTCAGCCTCCATCTCATTTGGCTTCTTGCCAGACCATGTGGATTTGGGAGGAAAGTCTCCGATTTTCTTCCAGAGACGTCATCACGTATAAAGAAGCTCTGAGACTCCACTTCATGGCTCAGCTCAGTGGCTGAAGATGAGACATCAAGAAAAATGTTGGACAAGTATATTCAGAGGGCAAGAAGACCTCTCCCATTGTGGAAGGACTTCAGTCCCCCGTGGTGGGTGGATATGGAGACCTTTCTCCTGGGATGGAGTGAGATGCAACTGAAAAAAAATAGGATAAAACTGGGGAAATAGCAGAAGCGTCTGTTCCTTGGAAGAACAGTCCAAGCAGAGCAGAGATGCAGCAATTTCTCTGCTGAAGAAACTGTCCCTCTTCAAAATGGAAAGGGAAGACACCAATCCCAGAGCAAAATAAGCCAAATCACACAATGGTGAACTGTCCCCTGACAACACCACAGCTCTCCAGCTCCTCTGATAAATGGATCCCTCTGACTCTGCTTGACTGGAGATGTGCAGGCAGATGAATGTCTCCCAACCCCAGCCAAAGAGCTAATCTCCTCTTGCTATAGATCTGGAGGATCCTGGCAGCAACAAAGAGTAAGTGCACTCAGCAGGGTCCTGGGCAGGATGGTGTGGAGGGGAGGCACTCAGGGTGGCCCCATGGGGAAGCAGCAATGGATTTGGAAAGAGTCCAAGTGGTCAACATGAAAAGTTTTTTCCCCATGGGAATGGGCCTGCACTCTTCAACCACCCTTACCCAAGAAGACCTCCTTACTTACAGGCTATGGGAGTAGGAAAGCAGTTGAGGCAAAGGCTGGTGAAATGCCCTTTGTAAGGACCTGAGCTGTCCATACCTCTACAAGTGATGAGGTTTAAGCAACTATGGCTTTTTAGTAACCTCTTTATATCCTCTTCTCCTGTCTCCTTGCTCGGGGGCTTGGACCTGGCCCAGGAAGAGCAGTGAGAGATTCTGCTCTTGGCTGTGAAAAGGAGAAGCAATGCACATCACGGGGATGGGTTTCCATCTTGGGTGGCCTTGTGTTCTTGGCTACAATATAGATGAGAATAAGGAATTCTTCAAAGAAGATACCACAAAGCTCTTGTCTTTTATAGAACATATTGTCTGCTTTTTCTTCTAGCCCCTCTGGTTATGTTGGCATGAAATTTTGGTGCAAAACCTGAGCTTAAGTAACATGACCCCTGCCAAAGAAAGGATTTGTGACCGAGCAGAATAAAGACCCCAGGTGTTTCAATGTTCGTCTTTTGCAGACCAAGTTCCTACCCAAAATATCCTGCCTCCGTGACTTTTTTTTTATTTTTATTAAACACAGGGAACAGTGGGTGAGGGGCATTGCCCTGTGGAGTTGGACAGCCAAACACCTGCTTTGCGCTGGGATCAATAGTTGCACGCATAGCAGTGGGAAATCAGGACTCCAAGAGAAGTGTGGAGACAGGCTGTCATTCTGCAGAGAGTTCAAAAGCACCTTGTTCCTGTTAAAAAAAACAAAACAAACAAAAAAAAAAGCATGGTTTCTGCTCTCTTGCTTTTGCAAGAAAAAAATCAAATTCCTTCCCTCTGTTCAGGTGTTTTCTATTCACCTACGCTGAAAAAAGTCCCTTGGATTGACAGCAAAAGTCTGTTGGGTCTGGACAAACACAGTGCTGGAAGCTACAGAAGTGTGATAAATTCTCAGACCTCGTTCGTTAAGACATTAGCTGCATTAGTAAATCTGCAAGCTTTCTCTTATAGCTTTCCCCCACCATCCATCAAGCTCACCCTCTGGAATGATGATAATTCGGATGGCCCCTCCTATTTGCTTTGCCTGTCGGTGACTCCAGATTCTCCCCCTTCAGGTTGCTTGTGTCCTCCTCTCTTGCCTTTTATCTGGTTCATTCCCTCCAATGGTCCAGAGGGGCATTCTGGGTGGTGTTTCAACAGCAGCAAAAGATACTGGTTATTCCCAAGTTCATCTCCTTGTGGGCAGACCATCAATCTCAGCAGCAGAGACTTCAGGAACTCGCACTGGCTCACCCACCCACACGTGCCCACACGAATGCACACTCAAAACCTTCAAGCTGCTGCAATTAACAGGACAGCTTTTAATTGGCAATTACAATTCCATTAAGCTGGGTCTGGCAGATCATTTGCTCTGTCAGGAAAGCCCTGAGGCAGGGAAGATTAGTGGCTGGCAGGATCCGGGCTCCTGCGCTGGAGCTGTGGAGGAAAAGAAGACAGGTAACAGCTGGGCTTTCTCAGCTGGAGAAGGTGGGAGGGAGAATTAAAATTGCTTGTCTTCTCCACCCAGGGGGGCTGTGTCCCACCAGAACCCTCAGGAGGAAAGCTCTGCAGCACCAGGGATGGGGGAGGCAGTGATCAGGCGAAGGGCCATGAAGCAGAATGAACTTCAGCCCTGAGTACACCCATGAAACAAAGCCTGGAGGTTCTGATTGAAGGGGGGAAAGCACGTGTGGCTAGCTGCAGCATCATGGGTCCAAGGGTAGTCCATTGCTTGAAAGTTTGTGAGGTCTGGATATAACATCTGGGCACTGGCATTACCGTGGGCACCTTCACACCATGGAGAATTAATCGAAGGTAGTTTTTTGGGAGCTTTCCAAGTTCTGTTCCTGGCTCTTCAGGAGATCAAGTCTGTGGTGTTTAACCTCTCTGTGCAGCCACTTTCACTGACAGAAATGTCATTCCCAGCTTTGCAGAGGACTCTGGGATCCCAGTGTGTCACAGTTCCCAAACCAGGTTTTGTACACCCACCCGTGGTTTGCAGGACCCTGGCACTGATCCTGCTGTGCTCCATAGATGCCTCTGAGTCCTCTGTCACATGGACCCGTGCTCTCCTGGCTCTCCCTCACTATCTGGCAGAGCATGTTCAAAACACACTAGGTGTGTCACTGGCATGAGCCAATCCATGTCTGGCGTGATGGTCTCTGGGTAATTTGAAGGGCTGACTTGAAATCTGGTTCAAAATCATCTGGGATTTCTCTTTACTGAGAAATATTCTTACTTTTGTATCTATGTACTGTCAACATTACCTTGGTCAAGAGGTTTTTTCCTACAGATTGCCTGTAAAATCCCAGCTGTGATAACTTTAGAACAAGCCAGATGAATATTGCACATCAAACCACCACCAGAACGTGGGGGAGGCTCGAGGGCAATCCCAATCCAACCACACCTTTCCACAAAGAGCCCTAATTAAAAGGAAAGCTTGGGAAGCGGAAAAGTACTTAAAGCTGAGCTTCAGGGCTTTCAGAACAATGGTCATCTTAATGTGGTGACTCAAGAGGGTTCATAGCATGGCCAGAAGGAGGGAGCAGTTTTGGTCCCAGCAGAAGTTGCTACCAGTTTGTAAGAGGCAAACAGGAACCTGTTGTTTGTGTGTTTGTCTGCCTGTTAGCTGTCCCCAGCTCCTGTAAATTCTGAATTCCCAGGCCAACTTTGATCAGGTTTGACAGAAAAAGAGGGCTGTTAAATAATTCATATCCTGAAAAATCTGTGAAGACATATAACTGGGTAAAAGAGTCCACAGTGCCTCCATAAAGGTAAAGACTGCACAGACGCCACACAAAGAGGAGATGGAAAGGAGGAAACTGGAAAGCAGAGAGAGATCCGTGGGCTCACGGATCTTTTAGACTCCCAAGAATCCCACCAGAAGGCAAGAGACTAGAGGAAATGTTGGCCTACTGTTGGGTGACCATCCATCAATGAGTGAATCTCTCTACAAAGGCAGCTTGGTCCTGGAGCCTCTTGGCACGTTTTGCTAGCTTGTGTGCAGCCCTGCTTTGGGACATTTGGGATCCATTTAGTGCATCAGCTACTCCTTTTCTCTGTCTGAGTTCTCAGCAGTCTGTCTCCATCCTGCCTCTCAGCTCTCTTTCACAGCCAGAAGACTGGTTCTCATCTCCGATCAAACCAAGAGTGCAGATGCTATTGCTCCCTTAGCAGATTTTCATGCAGACAGATTGATGCTTTCCCTGACTTGGAAGAAAACTCCTATGAACGTCTACAAAGTGACCTCTTCATTTTCTTTCCAGTCCCAGCATAAAATTCTCCTTTGATGAGACATTTCAAGACTCCTCTGATTGCTTTTGAGACATATGATTTCTGTGCTCTTCACTTCGATGCCATTTCTTTGAGCTGCCCCACCCATCCATACCCATTGGAAGATTTTTAGGGCCAAGACCTACTATACTCCGTTTCTTGTTTCTTTTCAGCACAGGTGTCTCTCTGTGATGGGATACTCACATGAGGACAGGCTGAGAGAGCTGGGGTTGTTCAGCCTGAAGAAGAGAAGGCTCCGGGGAGACCTTATAGCAGCCTTCCAATATCTGAAGGGAGTCTATAGGAGAGCTGGAGAGGGACTCTTTGTCAGGAAGTGTAGTGAAAGGACAAGGGGTAACAGTTTTAAACTGGAAGAGGGGAGATTTAGATTAGATACTAGAAAGAAATTCTTTACTGTGAGGGTGATGAGACACAGGAACAGGTTGCCCAGGGAACTCATGGATGCCCCATCCCTGGAAGTGTTCAAGGGCAGGCTGGATGGGGCTTTGAGCAACCTGGTGTGGTGGGAGGTGTCCCTGCCCATGGCAGGGGGGTTGGAACTCGATGATCTTTAAAGTCCCTTCCAACCCAAACCATTCTATGATTCTATGAAATAAATAACGTAAACAATGATTTTCTCTACTGCTGGCAGATCCAACTCTTTGGATGGATGTGAAGGAGAGCTATTGAGCAAGAATTCCATTTTAATACCTCATTCAATAGCTCTTGGTGTCTCTTGTGCTTCCTCACCTCTCAGACACACAATTGTATGTTACCAACCCTCTGATAATATAAGAATATGCAGATATTATTGACTCTGCTACAGTCAGTTTCAAGATTTATTGACCTGAGAAGGAAATATTGACCTGAGATGAAACTGAGGTCAATGTGTGGATCCCAGGGGAGCATAAATTTCAAAATTGACCCACCAAACAGAAGTCAATAAATGAATGGTTAATATAAACATTGTCTTACAAAAATTAATTCTGGGTGACATGGGTTCACATGCAATTTTTATTGTGAAATATGGGAGGCAATATTGGTTGCCATGTCTGAAGAATGTGAGTCAGTGACTGATAACAGAGAGTAATGAAACTGCTGGGAATGGGGGGGGGGGGTTGGGAGGAATTGGATGTGATTATAATTTAATCTCCAGTCAGTAATGGAGCAGCCTCTTGTTAGCTAGAGTGGGGTTACGAAGATAACTCTTGAATGTGTTAGGCAGGATAAGGTTTAAGCCTCAGGGAGAAATTTTACAGAACGTGGCAACTCGTGACATCGGTTCTTCCATGTTGGGGCTCTTCACAGATGTCAACAAAGCTAATGGGGGATCCTTTACTCCTTTCATTGGACTGGGACTGAGATCTTCATTTGAAATCTGGTGTTTGTCGGTTTATACAGTATTCAGTCAAGGTGAGCTGTGGGGAAAAATCATATTTCAGGTCTCTTAATATCATTTGTGATGTTGTGGGGACGTATGAAATGGAGGTGCTGGGACCTTCAGGGCTTCATAGCCTTGTGTACACTCTTGTACACTTTGTTGCTAACTGCAACTCCCCTACACAAACAAACACAGCCCATGTTTTAATCAGTTTCCTCATGGAATTTCCATTTCAGCATTTGCAGGTTTTTTTTATTGTTGTTCAAAAACAACTTGCAAATTTTAGAAACATTTAAAGGCATCTGTAGTGGGAGATCTGCAGATTTCATTTCTTCATCATCTTCTTCCACTTCACCATAGCATGGTCTCATACCTCTGTCTGTGAGTTGGAGGTTCTTCATCCCATGCAATAGAGATCAAAATACTGTTTCAGTTTGGAAAGTTATGACCTGTGTAACCACATTTTTGAGTTCTTGATTGTTCATAGAGAGATTTGGTCACAAAGGACAACTTTCAGAGCACTTGAAAAAGATATGAGAATTGGGGCTAGAATTGTTAGTTTTTTCCTGATCTTCTTTCTTTGGCTGTTTTTAGGGTGATCACCTCATTGCCATTATTTATGGCCTGGTACTGTCTACAGCCAACAGATTTGATATCTCATTGTGCTGGGGCTATATTGGTCTTGGATCAAAAATAAGACTAATAGGAATAAACAACAATGTATAGAAACCAAGAGAGGTCAGAGTCTAGGCCAATTTCTATGGAGATTAGGGCTTGTGGGAGAGAAATCAACAATGATACTGTTCTGCTTTAGTACGTCATCTGACCAGTCTAGATGCTTACAGTGTAGATATCTCAGGGGTTTCCCTCAAAACTAATTTGACTCATCTCTCTTTATAGTTAATGGAGAAGAAACTAGTACTTTGATGGGGTGGCTCATACCACTTAAATGATCAAATAGATCATACCCAAGATGTGGATTTCTGAACCACTAAAACCATTCTGGTTTACAAAACCTCAAGGTGATTTTTCACAGGAGACAAAGATGAGAGTTAGAGATCACTGCCATTTGGATCTGACCTCACTTTCATCAGAGGTGTCTCTCCGTTGACGCATTTTAGTCAGACAGCAACCAAAACTACAGTAATCCTCGCAACTTCTAGTCTCTCCCTCACCCAGTCTGGAGTCGTCCTGGCAATGTCTCTACATCCCATTCCACACTTGGCCATCCACCTAATCGCTGTTTCATATGGACATCTCTGGAGACTCTCAATGCAAAGTGATGTCAGGCCCGCGGCCTTCCAGGTCCTGTGCCAGTCTGCAGTGCACAGCCAAATTGAACTCATCTGTCTTGGCTTTAAATTGCTGTCCAGATTGAACTTCTTTCAAATGTTTAAACCACTCCAAGGATTTGAATTGCGGGGCATATTTAAGAGTAGTTTAAATTATTAAAGCCCTTAATGTTTGGGGTTTCTTTAAGATGCATTTTGGAGCTGTCAAGTGAACAATCTTAAATGACAGATTGATGAATTCATTGTCCCTTACCGCATCTCTGGGAGGAGAGAGGACTATGGCTCCCAGAGAAACCAGCTTTGCTAACAGAGACACAAGTGGCTTTCTACTTCTCAGCCTTTTTGGTCATTAGCACCCTTCTGCTGCATGTACTGGCAACACATGAGGGTCTGTGTCAGCCACGGACTCTCTAACTCAATCTGCTGGTGCTGAGGATTGATCCTGGGTAGGGTTCATCTTCTGTGATAGGGACCCTGCTTCATAAATCAGGTCTGTATTCTGGCAGGGAATGCCTGTTCTGCCAGGCAAACAGCTCTGCTCCATCACTGTAAACCCGAGGCAAACATCATATCACAGAATAATAGAAGATGTTGAGTTGGAAGGGACCCATAAGAATCATTGAGTCCAACTCTCTGCTCCTTGCAGGACTCTGCCTAACACTAAACCGTACATCAGCCCACTCTCCACTGTCCTCAGGCTCAGGGGCTTTGGACTATAGTTGCCAGTTTGTACCGGGATGGGGCCAGGGGTTCCAGTTTGTGCTGGAATGAGGCCCTGGACCTTATCTTGACCCTCACAGTCTGTTCCTCCTGTATGAAAGAAACTGGTCATATAGCAGAAGGTTTGGTGCAAATGATCTGAAGAAGGCATTGTGTGAGGAGTTGTGTGGGGTTTGTAGATACAAAAATTGGTCCTCTGGCTTACAGTTTAACTGCTTATTGCCTTCAGCCTCTTCTTTGGGGTCTCACAGTCTGGGCTGGACATTTTCTCCCATGAATGAATTATAATGTGTTGGGAATATTCCTCATTCTTCTTTGCATGGGAAGTAGGAGACACAAGGTCTCTGGGACCACACTGTTACTAGTAAATTTAAGGGTGCCTGAGAGTGTTTCCAGCATTGGCACCCAACTGTTAAACAGGGCAGTTGTTAGAACAGCCCTGGACATACTAATGACCTAGGATAATTAACCTTTTTTCAAATGTTTCCCAGGAATCATCACCAGCCACCGGCCAGTACCATCACCCAGTTGTGGACATCTCGCTTGAAGGGGAAAGGATTTTGATAGTACAGCTCTGGGTTGTTCAGTGCTGTCTGTTCTTAGGGGCAGAGGACAGTCCAGGCACATTTAATGTATAAGAGTAGTCTTAAAGTCTGGGCAAAGTCCCTGTTTGGTTGGTTTTTTTGCAAATCTCAGCTCCCAGTCAAGAAGCCACTTCATGGGCAGAGCCGCCTTCCGCAGCCTTCTGGAAATAACGAACAGCAGAAAGATCAAAAATCCCGGAGGGATGGCGGAGCTTCAACATTAATGTATATGGAAAGTTGTGCTCATTTCTGGGCTTCTTCTTACCAGACAGATATTGTCAAATGGCAGGGAGTTCATATAAGAACAACCGACAAATGACTGAGGGCTGGAAGGATTGATTTACAAGGGCAAGATGAAAAGAGCTGAATCAGTACAGCAGTGATCAAGACGTGATGTGACATCTCCCTAAGTATCTGAAGGGCGTAAACACCGAGAAGCAGTGTCTTTGTGGGAAATGTCTTGTGTCTGCTTAACAGCCTGCTTCATTGAGATGTAGCAGGCTACTTACTGTCTATTAAAGAAGTGCCACTTGATCATTATCGGTGTATTTATGGAGGGTCTAATAGCTTTAATAAAGTGTGAATTGCAAAGGTAAAGAGCAGAGGGATCAAAGCCATGTCCCTCCCAGGTGAAAGAAACACAACACCATTTTTTTTCCACAGCTTTGTGCTCTGGGATGAAGTCATATGCCTAAAAGCAAGTTAACAGAGAACTGAAGAGAAGCTGTCTAGTACGTGGCGTGTCCCACAGTGGAGTTCTTCATTATTCTAATTCTCTGTAAATGCCAATTTTTACCATTTGTACTCCAAGTTCATGATAAAGTAGGGACTTACCCACCTGGAACTTGCTGGGTCTCAGCTTCCCCTTCTAACTGGGGTGAGGGGTGGGGAGTCACAAGGGTGGAGTTGGCCTTTCCTAATTTTAGGTGCTCATCAATCCATTAACATGTCCTTGGTTGGGAAAGTTTCAGTGGGCTTTAGGGTGTGAGCTGTCTCATCCTAGAGCAGATGCCTAGTTAGGTCAGAGGAGCCCTTGACCGTATCTCACTGAGTGTCCTTGGAGTTGAGAAAAATAACTTGCATGGGCACTTATATTTCTTAAAATTAGAAAAGGCTAATGCCACCCTGGCCAACCGGTCTACATACAAGGAGAAGAGATTTTCTCCAGCAAAATAAATTCCTCTTTTATCTGGATCACATGGCTCTTGCTGTCGAAAGCCGTAATTCAAACCTCTCTTTAGCACATCCTCACTTGTCTTCCCCTGCAGTACAAGGAATTGGGAAGAACAGCGATGGCAGCTAATGCTGGCCACTCTGAGAAGGGGTGGTGCTGGGGTTGTGCCATTTGACATGCCCATGGATTGTGCTGGATCCTTTAATAGCATGTGGAGGGTGCTAATTCCCTCTGGAGGTGAAGCTCTTCTCTCTATTTTTCCTCCTCTATCCTTAGCTCGCCCCTGGGCTTTAAAGAGAAGCCACCTGGCTGTGCTCCTCTCTTGCACCTGCTTTTCCCTGGATTACATATCGGCCAGGGCCGAGACACAAGTAACTTAAGAATGTTCCCTAATGGAGACTGTGCTGTCCTTATCTCCTCGCGACAGAGGCAGGCGAGTGCGTGAAATGTAACCCCCTGCTTGCCGCCAGCATGGGCAGACCCTTCGTGCCTTCGTGGAACTGGGCTGGTGTCGGGCGGCCAGAAGGAGACTGCTGACAGACACAAGAGCCAAGGGCATCCCGATTTGGAGCTGTCTCCAGCTTTTAAAGGACTAGGAATGGACAGCAGCTCCCTCGGGCTCGTATCGCAGGGGGAGGAAGGCTCCTGTTACTTCTGCCCTGAGCCATGTTCCAACCCGTGAGCTCTTCTAGAGGACACCCAGCTCGTTGCTGAGATAATCCATTGCTGTTGCTAGGCCAGCTGCATGCAAACTCGGAGAACTTGTAGGCTTGGGATCTCATATACTCTGATCTACTTTGTGGCAGTGTCTAGAGAGTTTCCTCCACTGCAGAGAGGTAGTGCATAACTTCACTTGCCCACCATATGTCAAAACACTTGGGAGCAACAGTCTCTTCACTTAGTTCTGATACTGTGGGAACTAATGTCCCGAAACAAGACCAGGGGTCCAGAGGTGAGTTTTCTACTGTGGTACTCATTATGTGTCCTCAGGTGTATCTTGCCTATACTTCAGGAATTGTGCTGTGAACACTCTATTACACCCATTATCACAGAAATTGTGAAGATCAGTTCACTGTTCAACCATGACTTACTTTCAAAAAAAAGCCTATAGATCCACTCACTAAAAAGTTGGTCTTAAGCTCACTAAAAACAATCAAAGAGTCTCAGTGGCTGAACTGGACTTTGAATCAAACCTTAGAAAAGACAACCTGGCCTTCTGCAAGTCTATAACTGAAAAGCAGATGAACTACACTCACTTGGTGGCTTCCCTGCTCCCTGCTCCCAAGCACACTATGAGATTATTTCTGTTTACATTCCCATGATGAATCCGTGATAGTCTGGCCTCCAGAAATGCAGTGGGAAGCTCTGAAAATCCACATAAAAGAGCTCGTGGTCTATTTTCAGCCTAACACTTTAGAGTTGACCTTCTTGGCACTGTACTGGGCAGCTAAATTAAACATGAGTAGTTGAAGTGGGGGCTGCCTTTCCCTGAAGAAACCATTGCCATCTCCGGCGCTGACCAGACCTCCTCCCTACTATGGCTTAAAGACTGTCCTCTGGAAGCTTAGGGAGATGAGATGTCTTCTCCCGAACCTGGGCACAATGTAAAGCTTTGATCCATCTGAACCCCGGGTCCAGACGTGGGCTCTCAGAGGGGTGAGACCCCCTCGAAGGGGGCTGGGGAGCGGAGCCCGAGGGCAGCGCTCAGCACCACGGACAGAGGCAGCTGCGGACACGTTGTTGGGGGGGGCAAAGCCGAGCCTGGGGTTGGGGGTGAGAGCAGAGACCCCCAAATTTCTTCGGTGTTGCGAAGGATGCTGGCGAGAAGCATCTGAGCCTTGCAGTACGGCCAGGGTGGGCCAACACCCTCCCTTCCTCACCGTCGCTTTCCTCCGGGATTTTGAAGGAGTAAGTGGAAAGTTTGTGCGAGCAGCAAGAGGGGAGGCAGGGGGGTGGGTGCTGATTGGGGAGGTTCAGCTCAGAGCAGCTCATATGTTTAAAAAGAAAGGGCAAGGCTTCATGCTTAAACCTCACTGTGATGAGCCTATCCATCGTCCTCTCTCCCCCCGCCCCCAATCCATCCATCCATCCATCCATCCATCCATCCATCCATCCATCACTGTAGATCACCTAATGTTCTCTCCGTCCATTTCTTATTAACTCATGAGCTTGCCTTTGCAGAAGCTGTGTTTAGGGCCTATAAGTCCTGGGACTCAGCCTCTGTAGAGTCTATTTCTGTAACAAAAAAACCCCATACACAAAAACCAGATTCTTCCTGGACCCATCCCATTACTCTCCTGCCCGTCTGATGCAGTATAGAAACATTCATATTTCCACCTAACTTGTCCTATTCTGAACCATTTCTGCCCAGTCCTCAAGCTCAGTGGGATTGCAGAAAGGGACCTGGCTGCCGTGCTGAGGCCTGTGCCTTTTTCTACCGGAGCTGCTTCATTTCCCCCTCATCTTAACTCAGCCTTACAGTCCACCAAAACCCTCCTTTCCATACCTTTCTTCCTCCTGTCACCCTCATCCTCTCCCTTTCCCATGTTGTCCATAGGGCAGCTGAGGGTGAGGAGCGGGAGGGATGCTGAGGAAGAGCAGGAGAAGGTGGAAACGCTCAATTTCTCTACACCCCAAAAACTCCTTAGAATGACGTTGCTGACCTCAATACCAGATTTCTCCCCTTAATTCCGCTGCAAGCGGGGTGGGTGCAGCCCCTGCTCATGTGAGGGGAAGTTGCACCGCCAGCACCTGTCGAACACAAGCCTAGCACTGGTATATAATTTAATGGTCACTATGGGGAGAAAGGTACAGGCTTCCCCCCACCCCCCTTTTTTCCTTTGACGGAACATTATCTAAACAAACGCACTCCAAAACTGCTGAAGCGCAGGCAAATAATGACACGGGAGCAGGAGCCAGGCATTAAAAATTCATGTCGGCGAATATTAAAACTTTTTACTTCATCATGTCAAGGCACCAGGCAAATGCAAACAAATGAGACCCACTGAGCGCTGCCTGCATGGGCCAAGACAGAGACGAGCCACTCACGCTGCTGGGGAGAGACCCGCATTGCGGTCCCTGTCTCTCCTGAGATGTCAGGCTCAGAGGGGGACGGGGGAGCCGAGGGGGTAGTTAATTGCTCGGTGTCTCTAAATGAGCTCCGCAAACTGACAACTCTGAGGAAGGCAGCTCGCTGCACCAGCTACGGGGCGGGTACGTGGTGGCCAGGAGCAGCCCCATCCCTTCCCACATGCTGTGCTGTCAAAGCTCCTGAGATGGGGGAACATCTGGTGGTGGGGGGGGAGAGGCATGATGACTCCAAACCCCCTTGTTTATTTGGTCCTGTCTTTACTAATTAAAGCACCAGCCCCTGTCTGCTGCTTGCTGTGCTGTTGACAACAGGCTTGTTCACCAGGGGTTGGGTTGGGATGAGACCCAGCAAACTCAAATCACGGAGCTCTCCCTGACTCCCCCCCAGAGGAGACGACTCCGTGGGCTTGTGTTTGCAGCCAAGTTGGGCCACCTCAGGAACAGTTTAAGTTGCCTCCTGGGAGGGGGTTATGTTGAAGAGGGAGAGGTTCCTCAGGAGGGTGAGCACAAACAACCACACCTCGCCTAAAACTGGTCCCGAGGATCTGACCTCTTGGGCACCCGCTGCAGACATCAGAGCTCTCTTCGACCCACGTCCTCTCCTATTTGTGGCCCAGCTCACTTTTGCAGAGCTGAAGATCTGTGCCTGGGTCCCCTGGGGAGCTGGTGGAAGGATGGTCCAACTCCAAACTGCCGTGTTACACCTGCAGCCTTTAGACAGAGGCGACGTCACATGAAAGCAACCTCACGCAAGCCAAGTGGTGATTTCACTGGCCACATTTTCCAGGCAAGGCATGAATCAGGCTGAGTAAAGTTGGTGGAAAGAGCTCTTCAATTAATCTGTTCCAGCACCATCTATCACTAATTAGGTAATTTTCCCTGTTATGCTGCACACACTTTTAATGCACCCTGTTTACTTAATGACTCTTGTGATCCCCTTAACACAATTACTGGTAATAAGCAACTGATGAAGAAAAGGATTAGACCAGTAATCTCTTGCTGTATGATGCTTTATTGGAAGTGCACTGAGCATCACATTTTGATTTTTAATAGATAACTTCTCTAAGTAATTGATTAATCATAAACTCACAGACTGCAAGAGCCAGAGATAATTTTATGGCACCTAAAAAAAAGGAAAGGATCTAGATGATGTAATAACTAGCAATCTAGAGGCATATAAAGGAAGGGAATGTTTGATTAAACATTCAATATATTTTTATCGCTTTGTGGGTTATGGAACTGCCTTCACTGGTTTATTGTGTGGGAAGAAACATCATAATAACAGCCGAGGCAGGTGTTCATGGAGCCAGATGCTCACCCTCCTGTGAGCAGGGTGCAAGGCTGGCAAGATGGTCAGAGGTGCGATTATGAGGATTATTTTAAACCACTCTGCCTCTGTAGCCTAGATAAGCTGTGAAAAACGGAGCCTACAGCAGGACGCGATGCTGTGTCACACCACAGGTAACATTTCAATGCCTGGCTCCTTATGATTGTGTCCCCAGCCCAGATTTAGGTGGCTGGGTGTCCTGCAGAGTGTCCTGACTAAGGTTTCCTGGATATTGGACAATGGGTATTAAATATTGGAAGTAAAGTGGCCCTGCAACACTAAATGGGGATAGACATGACAGAAGTGCTTGGACCTGTTCAGTGCAGGCTGATCAAGGCTGAAGGACACCTGAGCTTGTCCACAAGCCTAATGTGAACTGTCTGGAGCACATCAATACTGGAAATTATGGTGTCTCCAGAAAATAGGGTTCTTCTCGGCCAGGCAGGTGCAGGGCTGGACTTTGGAGACTACAGATATAATTTCTGCCAGGGTCTAACTCAAACCTTTCAAGCAGTGGACAATTTCCCATTGACTTCAACAGGCCACAGGCAAATTCCTCTCTGTCATTATATGGGTCGCGCACAAAACAACAACAATAAAAAAAGGCATTACAGAGTTATTTGGTGAAGGATAGTGCTAGAAATGGGAGAGAAAGTTTGCAACTATGAACTCTGACATGAAACAACTTGCTGCACATCAGTCCTGGTAATTGGTCATGGATATACCATTAACTCATATAAATGAATTTTAATATTTTAAAACTGAGCTGCACAAGGAATGGAAAAGTGTTGTTTAGCCAACGGCCTGGTGCCTCATCTCTGCCAGCTGCTGTCTTGGACCACGGGTCCTCAGTCACCACAGCTGGAGAGAGAAGGGAGCAGCCTTGGTTAGGGTGGTGATGATGGAAATGAAGGAGCCCTACAGGTCTCATCTCACTCAAACTTTTCAGTGTTGCCAAACCCCACACACAGGACAAGGCAACTTCAGCCTGAGCAGGCTTTGAACCCAAATCCTTTATCTGCAACCCACCACAGCTTTTCTTCTGGAAATCATGTGAGCTGCTGTCAACAGTCAGCCCTAGGACAGGCAATGTGGAAGACCTGATCGCCAACACGATTTCAGTGTCTGCTTTCTGGTCCCCAGTGAGGTGGCAGGGGATCTCAATGTGCTTACTGAGGAGAACTGGACTCTAATTGCAATTGCCCTGCTCATGTCCAGATGGTGATTTATGGCTCCTGGCATACTGGTGCTGTGCTTCGGAAGATGGACAAAGAAGAAAGGTCTAGGGAAAAGCAGGAGTAACTGCTTGAAAGTCCAACCATAAGACAGTAAATATGGCTTGTGCTTCCTCTCTGCGATGGGAAGCGCTTTGTGGTGTGCCTAGTCCTCCTCTTCAATGAGCACCACAATGTGCAAAGTCTCCTCTGATCCCTAGGAAGGTTTTTTTCTGGGGTCTGTGGCCTGGCTGGCAGCTCCCTGCTGCTCCCTGCAGTCTCTCCATTTTCTAGCAGGAGCTGCAGGCTCCCAGCTGTGTGCTGTGGCTCTTCCTCTCTGCTGTGGCTCTTCCTCTCTGCTGTGGCTCTTCCTCTCTGCTTCTCCACCGAGCAGGATCCATAGATCCCCAAGAGCAGCTCCCTCACAGGGTTGCACTTGAGCTCTTTTTTTACAGAAATACAACATAAAGAGGGAACAAACAAGTAGCAGAGAAAATGCCCACTGAATCTTCTCACATCCTCGAGGGTGAGTGGTTTCAAGGTGACAGAAATCATTAGTTCAGGCAAGAATTGGGGAATCCCTCTCCTGGTTCTGCATGCAAGGAGGCATGAATCTGACTGGCACAGTGCAATTTATATAGTGGCACATGGACTTTTGCTCTTTTCAAAAGCAAAAACATTTATTGGAGACTGCTTTGTACATGGAAATGCACTTCAGAACCAGGCATGAAGGTTGGATGTAAAACAAGTCCCAGGTTCTGCAATCCCATCTCCTTAACCTTGCACCAGGGTTGACATATGTCATGGGTACCATCTGCTTTGCTTCAGCCGTGGGAGTCTAATTCAGCCCTAGACAAAAGTCAAGACAGATAAAGAGTCTAAAAATCTCCATGCTGGCTCTGAAGGCTACAGGTAGGAAAACAACCTGAGGCAGAGGAAGAAGAGTTAATGATTGGGGTGCAGGGGAAGAGAAGAAGGGGCTTGGATTACAACACAAATAATAGATAAATCAAGCAGCAGGAGACAGTTTCTTCAGTGCCAGTTTATTTATCATTGTTTTCTCTGGGCACTGACAGGCTGAGGAAGACGGGGTGGGCAAACAACATAATCTGGCTTGATGGATGAGGCGTGGAGAGGGAAGGAGCCTCTGCCAGGCCTTGGAGAGGAAGGAGGCAGGAGGCAGCCTGGGGAGGGGTGCAGTGATGCAGTGGGGAGTGCACTCTGCTTGGCACTGGGTGGCCATTCTTCTTCCCAGCCTCGACCACCTCCTCAGAGAAGGGAGCAGCTGGTACAGCAGGCAGAATAGCGAGACCAGGTACCAGGTACTCATCATTTCTGGAGATCTCTTGCAGAGAGAGGTCTGAGATCGAAGCATCTTTAGAGCCAGGATCAGCATCCTCGCTCCCTACTGCCAGGGAGCTGGGCTTTGCTTACATCTTTGCTGGACCCTAGAACTCTTTAGCCACTAAAATTCCATTCTCTCTAATATGTTTTTCGATGTTCTTTTGATGTATTCAAGCATCTGGGTGCTGCCCTGGAGCCTGTGATCCAGGGAAAACACAAGAGCCCAGATCCCTAAAAGTCCTAAAGTCTCCCGTGCGTTTTGTGAATATTCCTCCTATCCAGGCTTTTCTAGAGCAGATGCTCAGCTGCTATTTGCCCCCAGAAATGCTTAAATACCCAGTCTCCCAACACACTCTTTTGCTTCTGAGCTGCTTAGAGCCCTGGCTCACCTAAAAACCTTGGAGATCCAAAATCTACACACTCAGTCAAGGGATGGGGCACTGGCTTCCTATGAAGGGCTTAAAACTGGACCCATTCTCTAGCAAGATGCACTCACCCACAAAGCCAGACATGGGAGCAGGAGCTGAGGGAAGGAAGGAGGGAGAGGAAAAGACACATGTTTGTAGTTGCAATGACAGTGGCTACTGTTTGGCCCAGAAGAAAAGCTTGGGATGCATATACGTCTGTCTGCAAAAGATCATGGGATTTCACCCAGCACCTACTGATGTCTTGAGCGTGGAGTTAACACCAATATAACAAACCCACAAGATTGTGGCTGTTACTTGAGCACAACTCTTACTTGGTCAATGTTACTGCTGGCTTCTTCTGTCAGGCATTTGTATTTTCTCCTTTGGCCCTTCTCCTCATTGCTTGAGTGCTGGCTGGTTTAGCTGGCCACCTTCCAGAGGCCTCTTGTCAAGGATGAACATCCGGAGCAGAGGGCATTTAATGGCTTCTCATTGCTGTATCCAACAAAGCAAGAAGTCAATGTAGCTCTGCTGGCCATTCTCCAATCCCCGTGGATGAACTGTTTAAAAGTTGCAAGTCTTGGTTGCCGTTCGTGCTCAGGACTCTCAGACTATGCTTGAAATATCCGTTAAGAAGAGGCTGTGTTTTATCCCTCTGTGTCTATGATCACCTGCTCAAACTTTCTT
This sequence comes from Tringa tobata, assembly GCA_033628505.1. Lineage (NCBI taxonomy): Eukaryota > Metazoa > Chordata > Aves > Charadriiformes > Scolopacidae > Tringa > Tringa tobata. Next base: position 1,130,655 of record JAHREE010000461.1, on the reverse strand, counting down.
GTGATAAATATGTCCAAGCTCTTTTCCTTGAATCATTATGCTCTGGAATCTTGGGGTTCTCTGCTGGAGGGGTTCCCTTGAGAGGAACATCTGCCCAAAGACCTTGCAAGTCAAGTTGGGTATCCTCTACTGACAGGATAAGCCCCAGCTAGGCTTCTCAAGGCAAGAAAAAAAAGCAATTAAAGAAGATCCAGCTGAGAGTGCAACAGGAATGTGAGCCACAACAAAAATACTGCTTCCTTTTGAAAGAACCAGGGTTATTTCCTCCTTGGCATTAAAAGAAAAAAAATGGGTGTAGCAAGCTGAGTACACACCAAGTGTGATCTCTTTACCCTCACTGTGGACCAGGCTGGATCTACCTCCCCTAATCACAGAGGTGACATGCCATGACTGTGGTGACAGATCCCAGTCTTATGATAATTTCCAAGGGTCTGACAGATCCCTGCATTGGCTTGGGCAAGCAAGGTCTCTGTGACCCCCATGGCAGGGGGTTGAAACTCAATGATCTTTACGGTCCCTTCCAACTCTAACCATTCTATGACCTTAAAAAGAATGAAAATTTTGGTTCAGTTTCTGAGGTTTTCTGACTTTGGCAGTTTCTGTTATCAGAACCCACAAAAGGGAACAAATCCCTGTAAGGGACAAGGGAAGGGTTGGGGTGGGGGTTGTAGCAGTCTCATTGTTGATCTTCCATGCTCCTCTGCAGCTGTGGGGGACTCATTTATTTCGAGAAATTCCCTTTCCCCATAGCAGCACTTGCCCTGTGCAGCCCCCTGTTATGCATTGCTTGGCTCTGTTCACCTTCCCTCATCATTGGGAACCAAGTAAATCAATGAAGCCCTTTGCTGGAATTAAAAATAAAGGAGAACTTCCTTTTTATGTCCCATTAAAGACCAAGGCAACACTGCCTGGCTTAGTCCTTTTTTATTATTATTATTATTTTATTTTTTTTCTTTTTGGTCAGCTTTCGAAGTGAAGAAGGATTTCAATAATTACCTTCCGATTCTGCCCCCGATACGGTACCCTATCCCCAAAGCGCAGGCCTTGCACGCCTGCCCTTCATCTGAAACTCCAAGGGAAGCAGTTTAACATGAAGCCACATTGATATTCAAATAGATTATCATGCAGGCAAATGGAGGTAGCATTCCAGCCAGCAGCGTGTGAAAGAGCAACTAATGGATTAGTATTTATGGTCGAGCATAATCCACATTTTAGGATACTGCATCTGGAAGGGACATATGATGAACTCCTTTTTTCCAGCCCCCCCCCCCCCCCCCTCCTTCATCCCTGCCTTACCCACTCTGCCTCTCCTTCTTCTCTGCATCTCCCTCCTCCTCTCTGGACAGGATACAACAGCCTCCTGGCACCGCTGAGCTTGGCAAAATTGATGACAGGACTTTAGGATCCATTAGAAAAACAAATTCTTAAACAGTGTCTTCTAAAATCAATCACTTTTACCTTTAGTGGGATTTATCGCTAGCCTGCCTGCCCCTTATTGCAAAGATTCATGTCTCCCAAGAAGAAAAAATGACCGAGTGGCTAAACTCAAGGCTGGAGGCACTGGCTTCTCCTCTTCTCCCCACGGAGGTGTTTTTTGGGTGCGTGCAAGGGTGATGTCTGGGCTTTCAAGGGCTAGAAGGGGAGGCAGTAGATCTGGCTTTGTGGGACCTTATCCAGTACAGACCTCCTAATGGAGATGTGGCACATCCCTCAGCTCGGACCAGCTCTGGTCCAGAGCTAGTGACCAGCAGAGCTCGGGAATGGGGAGAAAGATGCTGCAAAGGTAATCAAAAGGGAGAGATGGGGACATAACTACTGAAGGTGGCATGATTAGGAGTGTTTCTTCCAACCTAATGGGTTTCCTGAATTAATACCTGCTTGCACCAGAGAATTTCTTTTGTATCAGACATCTTCTAATGTGAAATTCGTAAGAGATGCACAACACAATGTGATAAATCCATGAGGAATTAAAACAACCATTTATCCAGAGGGCCATAGCAGCAAGAAGGGGCTTCATGGCACCGGATGCCATGTATAGGTGTAGGTGCACATAGTGTAAAACTTTCCAAACACAGAGACATACACAGCAGAGGGGACTATTCTCCCTGGGGATGGACTTCAGCAGCACAGAAGAAGCCCTGGGTGGATTTTGGGCTGCAACTGAAGAGCTGATCATGCCTCTCTACCCCATATATGGGTACATTTGTTTAGATTTGGGGTCTTAACTTACTTTATATGGGTTGTACTTCCAGGGGCACATCTGGAGACCGGCTGGAAGAAAGGGAATTGTGGCCATCTAACACCAAGGCAACCAAGTCAGCATGAAAAACATCTTCTGAGGTCTCCTTCCAGCTGGATGCTGCAAAAGATTTGAGGTTTCACATCCCTGGGGAGGAAGAGAGTCTTGTTGGAGATGCTGTCATGGCTTTTCCCCTGAAAAGTTTTGCTTAGCAATCAAAGAAATACAGACAATGTCTCTGTCCAGGGACCTATTTTATGAAATATGGAAAATTTACCAAAATCCTTGCAAATTTTAAGGAGCTAGGTTGGTTCTGGGGGTCCCTGGATTTCATTTTGCATTGGGCTCACTGGGAAGACTAATGCTAGGGAACACTCTCAGGTCTGGTTTTTTTTTTCCCACGTGAGCCCTGTCTCCAGGTGTCTAACCCAAGCTGCCACAGATGAGAGGCAAATCCACCCCTTGGTTTTAATGTCATGGTGCTTCTCAGGGTCTTCTCAGTTTGCTCTGGTTCAGCCCAGCACAAGCAGTCTGGGCTTGTTGGGTGACTTGAAAAATGAGGAGGCAGAAGAGATATAAACGGGGAAGAAGGAGGGTAGGGATACAAAAGGTGAGTCAGAGGTTCCTCAGCCCCAGGGCTCTGAGCACTGTCCCCATCTTCGTTTCAGGGACGGGAGGGGATGATGCCAGAACATTAGTAAATTCAGAGAGAAGCTCATAATTCCTATTGATTCTCAACCAGCCAGTGCGAGGTGTATAAAAATGCTTGTTCTATCATTTAGAAAAATGGCAATGTTATGATAGAACTGATTGATTTTCCTCTTTAGGAATATTCATAAACACTGGTTCCAAGAACTGATAAATCTCCTTTCCCCTGCGCAGAGTAATTCACTCCCCAGTGCTTCCCAGAGTGCCGGGGGCAAAGGAGGTTGTTATTTCTAATTCCTTTCAAAGGAGCTGTAAATGGGGAGAGTCTGGGGGTACAGTGGCTTGGTGGCTAGGTCACCCACAGTCCCTGAATGCCAGACCTTCTTTCTAGGGGGGCTTCAGAAGCCCATCTATCCCATTATGTCCCTGGCCAGGAAAGCTGGAAAAAGAGGATCAAGAGCTCCCTCCTTGACCCCTGCCTGGGAAGTACCTCTTGCTCACACTTAATTAGCTGCACGAATTTTTGTTTTGGCTGCAATTTCCAGTTTGCCACCCCTGTGTAATGACATGCAAATTTGAGGGATGTAAATCGTCTTTCCTCAAGGAGCCTGGTGTTTCCTTCATTCCTCTAGGCACAGGACACTTTAGCCGTTCTTAGAGACAGGACCCACTCTATCTGGTTTGAGCCACCCTGCCATTCCCTATCTCCTTCTCAGAAAGGGCTGGTAATAGTGCTCCTCTCCAATAAAGCCTCTTTGAGACCTTCCAGAGGCCCCTGGGTACAACTGGCCTCCACCTCCCACTCTCTGCTTGCGTTGAAGGCGGGCAGTTCTTCCACTCCATGGCTTTGAAGGCCACCTTCAGGAAGCTGCCCCATCTAAGACCAGGGAGCCCCTCTGGGATAGAAAAGACATGGCAGAGCCACACTGCAGGTCCATTCCCACCCGGGCCTCCTCCCCTCTTAGGGCAGCATTGTCTGGGAGCTTCCCAAGAAGAATTTATCCCAACCAACCCTGTAAGTGCCTGGTTCTGCTGGACAAAGTCTGGTGGGATAAATAAAATGACTCCAACTGTGTTAGCCTGCTGAGGTTGAGGGAGAGCTTGTCCATCCATCTTCTTCCCTGGGTTTGTGGTGGCCTTGACCAGGTGGTGGATCCCCTGCCTGCTAGTGTTTTCAGGCTGCTGCTGGCTCAGGTGTTGGGATGGGGTCTCCTGCCAGCCTGAAAGGAGCCACCAAATCCAGAGACACAAGTCACCACATTTGTGCCACCTGTCTCTTTTCTGGTCAAGCACCTGCCATTATAAGCCACCAAGAAATCCTCCTTTTCATGCTGTGGAGGTAACCCCACAGGACACATTTCTCATGGAAAGAAGGAAAAAAAGGTGGGGAAAAATTAATAATTCTTGCATCTCTTTCATCAAGGTATTTGGAGAGATAGTAGCTTTTATAGAGCTAGATGATATGATTAGAAAAAACAGGAACATTTTCAGGTTCATGAAGTTTCTCTCCCTAGAAAACCCAGTCTTGCTTATAAGCTTTAGCTCATCTTGGCTGCAGGCACATCACTACATTGCCTGTATAAATTGCTAGAACTGCAAAAGAAGTAAAAGTAAATGTGTTCTCACTTGTCTAGGTCACTACTAACATCTTGCTAGAGGATAATACTGAAAATGTGGATTTTCAGCAGCAGGCAGGGTATTTTGATACCCAAAGAGGAGCTTTTTCCACTGAGATACAGAGGGGAATAAAAAAAAAAAAAAAGAAAATACATGTGTGTCCTGGTAAAAAAATATTGGCAATTTTTATTACCTTTTAGATTTTACTTCTGCAGTAATCTATTTTAATGAGGTCAGCCTGCCTGGCACCAGGTACCCATTCTAAGTGGAGTAGTTTAATGTCAGGATCAGGGAGGAGAGGAGCACTGAGGAGGGGGGGTCTGGCCATCTGAGACACAGGGGCCTTATATCACACAAACTTACGGTGTAAAAATTGACTCGGTTTGCACATTTTTAACTGTATTTGAAATCGACAAAAAGTATAATTATAAAAAGGGATATATCTGCTGGGACAGGTGGGGAATTTGATGAAGCCACTTTGAAAGCTCTGGCGTTTCGGTAGAAAAAAATATGCTTATTAGTGCACAGTGAAGATTTATTAGATTATATGATTATTTATTAGAATACATGGTGTGGAGAAGGGACTATATTATCTATATTTCCTGTATCATAGCTATAGATAGTCAATATTAATATTGCTGCAATTTAAGACTGGATTTTAGAAAGCCATTTTTACCTTTGTTGTTCCTGTCCTTTAGGGAGTAGTAACATGTTTTGCAGTCAAAGATGGGAACATGAGGAAACTCTTTCTCTCCACCTGCAAAACCATAAATTTACACCAAAAATGTCTATCCTGCTGGAGACAGGGCTTGGGGCTGAGTCCAGAAGGTGTCCACCATGAGAGGTGTAGGATCAAGTTTTCATAAAATCATAAAATGGTTTGGGCTGGAAGGGACTAAGGATCACCTTGTTCCAATCCCCTGCCCTGGGCAGGGACACCTCCCACTAGACTGGGTTGCTCAAAGCCCCATCCAGCCTGGCCTTGAAGGGAGACTGACAGACATAAAATTTGATAGAGAAATTGATAGACATCTATAGTGGAGATGGGCAAATGACTGGAGGGAGATTTGAGAATAAATAAATGCGCTTGGGAGATAGATTTGGTTGGATACCATCTGTCTCAGATAAAGATCAATATATCTATAGCTCCTTGGCACCCATCAGTTTGCTATTGGTGGCTACCTGACTTATTTTATCTTTTCTATTTTGCAGGTCTAAAAAAACGTTTTACCAGCATCCACACACAAGCAAAGGAAAGTGAGAACACCAGATACCCAAGAGACAGATGCTACAGAGGCATTAAGCTATGTCTTTACCCTCTCTCCTGCTTGCTCTGCTGCCCATCACTCTTTGCTGCCAACCTGGTGTTGACACCCATCAAGTCCCACCGGCAAAGAGGTGCCCAGATCCTGGGACACGGACTTCAGGAAGATGGGGTCCATCTATTCAACAGTATTTTATCCAGGATTCTCACCCCTGGCAGCACCACGTCTTGCTATTACTGTAAAGTCCAAGTAATAAGCCCCTGGGAATTGTGCAACAAATTGCTTAACTTGCTGTTTTCACTCCGTCTTCTCCCTCCCCATTTCTCCCACCCCCAGCTCCCATATACGTGAGCCTCCCCCTGGGCTTGGCTGCTTATTGCCAGTAGAATCGATTATGGAGTGAAACCCTTCGGGATGGTTTCCTCCCCCCTTCCCTCTGCCCCCATCTCGTGCCCTCTCTTCTCACTCCCATCACCTCTCCCAGCCCTCGTCAACCTCCACACCCCCCCCAGCTCCCACCTCCTCCCTCCCCACCTTCCTTGAGCTCTGGTGAGCCTGGTCAATTCATCACCCTGTCAGACCTGTGTGACAGCCCTTCATAAATGCACCACAATGAGCCGAAATAAGCAACAGAGCAGCCCTCAGCCCAGCCAATTTAGCAAAGCAGGCAACATCTGAGAAGCTGAGTCCCAGCGTGCCGGAGATTGAAATTGGGAAATTGGTTCTACTCCTCTTCAGCAGCGCATTTTTATATATATATTTATTTTTTTTTAAAGTATACCTATATATTCTCTCCCCGTATAGATATATATTTAAGGTAATTCTCTCCCACTTAAATCTCCAGCGCTTATTACACACGGACACTGCGGCCCAGTTGCTCGCTCTCTCTTGCTCGCTCTCTCTCCTCAACAGTGGTAGATTATGAGAGGGTTTTATTGGTAAACTTGCTTAGTCTGCAGAAACCTGCTGGCTTCAGCAGATTGAGCCTGTAAGCAGGGCTGGGCTCCTGGCTGCCACACCGAGCTCCCCCCAGCCATCTCGGGCGGCAGGTTGCTGGTCTCTCCTTCTCGATGCTCACAATGATGTGAGGCCGCTTCTCCCAGGGCTGCTGAGCCTTGCAGGAACAGCCCATGTGGGGTGCAAGCACTTATTCCCACCCAGATGGTGGAGAATGGAGCTAATGCACATCCTCAAACCATCTACAGTGGAGGCACAGATATCTGACCTCACTCTGGGACCACTCTGTAGTCAAAGGGCAGTGACTCAGTGGAGATCATGTCATCCTGAAGCACAACGTCTGCATAGCTCAGATGAATGATGATCTGAGCCCCATTGACTTGATCGCCATCAACCATAATGGATTCGAAGATAACTGGCATGGATGGACATACCCCCTTTGTAGGCACTTAGGGGAGATGAATCCCACACGCAGTTTGAGCTGAGAGCTTTTCAGAGCAGAGATGACCTTGTCAGAGTGTGTTTCTGCAGTGCTTGGCAGGAGGGGACTCTTGGTATTGCCTTCTGGTAGCTCGCTGATGGGTGAAGCAGAGGTGATGAGTTTCATGGTAGCTAGATCCAAGCTGGCAGATGTACCTTGTCCATGGCACGGATAGGATGCAGACATTTTTTTTCCGAGCTAGCAGAAAGATGAGGTGGCAAAGGTGAGCACAGTGATGTTCTGACTCCAGTCTTGGAGGCTCAAGGTTAACCACTTTGATACCTTTCCCCAGGGCTACAGCCCTCCATCGCCTCTTCCAGTGGAGGGACTGTGGGAAATCGCGTGAAATCAGGAGATGGCAGGGTTGAAACAAAGCAGAAAAGTGGAGATGGCACTTCAGACAGCATACAGTTAAGCCATGGGAGTACTTCTCATGGGATGTTGTGGGTGCTACGCCTTCATAAGGGTTAAAAAAAAATAAGAAAAAAATTTAAACAGGATAAATTAAGCTGGGAAAAATCTGTGAAGGGCTGTGAAATACGAGACTGCCTCTGGCTCAGGAGTTGCAAGCTGTATGGTTTTCTAAAGCTGGGATGGTATTCTGGGGAATTTTCATTAGGACCAGCTTGTGCTTATACTCTCTGTGAGATCCTGCTGGGAGATGAGCTCTTAGTCTGAGCTGGGACGGCCTCTCTTATGAGATAACCTGAATGCTGTGAGATGCCTGAGGTGTTTAATGTGAATTCTCCTGACACTCTGACTTTTACTAGTTCTTACATTGCGACTCCAGGCAATGCCACCACCTCAGATGTGTGTAAATCTCTTCAGCACTTGAAATGATGCTAGGTGGCCAGTTTCCATCCAGCCAGGGTGCAGGATACCATTGACTTGTGTTCAAACCAGGAGTTAATGCTCATGGAAAAGGCTTCAGCCAGCCAGCTTTCCTCCCAGGTGCTCAGCACCAGCTAAGCCCAAAACATTGACTCTGTAAATCATCACGTGGAGCTGACCTCCCACCAGTGGGGAGCACAGATATAAAATCATAGAATTGTAGAATGGTTCAGGTTGGAAGGGACCTTAAAGATCATCGAGTTCCAACTCCCTGCCATGGGCAGGGACACCTCCCACTAGACTGGGCTTATCAAAGTCCCGTCCAGCCTGGCCTTGAACACCTCCAGGGATGAGGCAGCCACAGCTTCTCTGGACAACCTGGGCTAGGGTCTTTCCACCCTCACAGCAATGAATTTCTTCCTAATATCTGATCTAAATCTCCCCTCTTTCAGTTTAAAACCATTACCCCTTGTCCTATGGCTCCCCTTACTGATCAAGAGTCCCTCCCCATCTTTCCTGGAGCCCCTTGAGGGACTGGAAGGGGTTCTAAGGTCTCCCTAGATCCTTCTCTTTTCCAAGCTGAACCCCCCCCCAACTCTCTCAGCCTGTCCTCACAGCAGAGGTGTTCCACCCCTCTGAGTATCTTTGTAATGTCCTCTGGCCCCGCTCCAACAGGTCCATGTCATTCTTATATTGGGGGCCCCAGAGCTGGACACAGCACTGCAGGTGGGGTCTCACCAGAGTGGATTATAGGGGCAGAATCACCTCCCTTGCCCTGCTGGCCACTCTGCTGGGCATGCCCCAAATCCTCCTCCTCAGGGTTGCTCACAATCCATTCTCCACCCAGCTTGTGTTTGTGCTTGGAATTGCCCCAGGTAAAAGGTGGGTCTCACTGGGTCCTGGATGACACCTACACACACGTTTCCTGACCATTCATTTACCTGCATGTGATATGGGTGGTTTTCAAAGCATCTAAAGACCAGAATTAGTCGCTACCAGGGCAGTGTCGTGCAAGGAAGCTCCTCACCACAACTGCAAAATATACTTCGTTCACCTCTTGCCATTTTAGCCATTACACTGTCAGCTTCCCTAAGAGCCCAACGGCCTCTCCCTGGTGATCATTCATCCCAGCAAATTGTTAAGAGGCAGATAATTAATTGTTGCGAGTCACTAAAAAAATGATCATTCTTTTCAGAAAATTACCATGATGTTCTGCAGAAATGTTAACGCTTGCAGCCATAAAATGAATGGTGAGCTATAGCACCAGCTGCCAGGAGAGCCGTGAGTTATAATCCCACGATTGGATGCAAAGAGGCAGGGCTTCCAGACGTTTCTGAAGAGAGGAAATGCATATTCACTGGGTAGCAGTTTAGTTTTATGATTATTTTTTTCTGCCCCAGAGTCCGCAGTTGACTATTAATGACTGAACCAGGGATAAGAACCATTTTGCTGATACCACGTTGTCATAAAGATAGTCTTTATATTTATTTTCCATCTGACTATTGGGATTTTACTCCAAACAGTTGGAAAAGAAGACTTGGAAAGTCATGCTAATGCTGGTCAGATTACCAGGGCTGTATTCCACTGCCTCCTGGGGCTAAATAACTAAGAATTTAAGAGCAGCAGGGAGAGAAAATTAGAATTACCGGGTCTGAGAGTTAATTGCTGATAGTTAACAACTCTTCCTATGCTTTCCAGCCAATGCCTATATGAGGCAGCCTGAAAGGTGATCTGAACACGGTCCTTGTCCTCATATTCTAATAAATCCAATCCACTGAGTCTTAGGGAGCAAATCTAACAGATCTCGAAAGATTTGGCTTTGGAGTCAGGATGACTCTGGACTTTGCATCCAGCAGAGTTCTCGTCATTCACAATGCTAATGCTGCTTATTCAAGAACCTGGCTGAACTGAGCAGGTGTAAAAAAGGACGCGGGGTGTTTTTGGAAGGCATTTATCTCATCCCTCTGCTAGATAAGACCTGACATATTTATTGATTTCCATTTCTCATGGACTAGCATTTGCATCACTTAGTGTTACTCCACAAATGGAATAAGGAGATGACTCAGGTCACAGCTGGTTTCCCAAATTCGGGTTGTTTTTTTTGTTCAAGAAATTATGTGGTTTCCAAATGACTAGCTCTTGGCCATCTCTTCCACGCTTGTATTCCGGTGACTTCACCTCCTAGCAATGGGGTGGGTTTCCTGGCTCTCAGACCACTTGCCTGCAGGGAAGTCGGCAAGTGATGCAGACACCTCCTCCCTTCTCATCCAAGCAGGGTTTTGTTTTCCCTGTTTTTTTCACATAGCTGGTTTTAAATCCATCTGTGGACAGCAGATCCAGGGTGGAAAGAAATGAGCTATCCAACCCCACTTTTGCAATGGGAGTCCAAGACCCAACATGTCCTTATCACATGGCAAGGAAAGTCACTAATCAGGATATGCTGTTGGTTAGATGAAACTTGTCTCAATGAAGGCTGAAAAAGGACATTTATGCCTGAGGTAAGAAAAGTGCAGAGAGCAGAAGTGTTTCTGCTTTTAGATGAACATTTCCACATGCGAGTTTACCTCCCTCACACCAATATGAGCCTCCCTATCTCCATTAACAACTGGCATCTTTCTGGCGATGTGGGTACACCTGTAGGAAATGCCCAACTGCTGAGGATACTGGTGGAATGTCCTGTTTGGGGCCAAGGTGGTGAGTTCAGAGATAAGCAGCCAGGATGACCAGGGAGCTACAGGGCAGGAACTACAGGAAAAGACTGAAAGAATTAGGGCCGTTTCTTGCTAAGAGAAAGACTGCCTTCAAATCAAATAAACAAAGCAACAAGAGGGAGGGAATGGCTTGCTCTTTGGGTCCCTGGTGGGCAGGTTTAGAATACAACACAGCAAGAAAGATTTAGGCTAGACATTAGGCAAAGCTCCCAAACTGGAAAGAGTGAAGCAATGTCTGGGGAGGAGGGGGGGATCTCAAAGACTGGAAGAGTTCAAGACCAGGTCAGGCAAAACACATCTCAAGAGCGATATGGGTCTTGCTACTTCTACCCTGAGGAGAAGGAATGATTGCATGACCCCTACAGTGCCCATCCCAGCCCTGTTTTCCAAGGATTACAGGCTATGCTTCCAGGAAACCAGAACCTCAACTAGAAAACAGCCTTCACACAGTCAGACCTTTGGTTTCTACTGATCAAAGCCAAACTCAGAGGACTGACTGAGAGCTTACTGACTCCATGGCTGATCACTCTTCAATGCTTTCAGCTTTAATGAGCTGTCTGCGAGGAGGAAAGGGAGACATGAAGGTGCTCTGCCATCTTGAGGTGACACAAACATGTCACTGATGCCTCCTTTGAAGGCCTCTTACTCGGGGGATGTGCTGCAGGGAAGCCCAGCTTGTTTGGGGTTTGTATTTTCTGCCCCTCATCATTATCAGTCTTTGACATGTGGCAGCAACAGGTATCGCCCTATGGAAAGGAATCATGCAAAGCCACACCAGCAAAGGAGCAAGGATAAATGCAGCGGGAAGCCCACACAAGAAGGCCCTGTCTGCAACCCATCCACCTCCACTCAGCGCAGGCAGGTGGCACTGAAGATGAATAGCAATGGCAGGGCTGGCAGAGCCGGCAGAAGCGCTCAAAGACAGTGACATAAACCGTCACAGCCAATTATAGCAGACCTACCGAAAAGGAGCTGGTCTTCTCCAGATGGGGCTGCCTGCAGGTCCCAAGGCTTGTCTCCTCCACAAGGTGTCTAGATCTCTTCTCTGATGTGGCAACAATCTGTGCAGATGTCATATTCCTTCCTACGTACACAGATCTGTCAATATTTTCAGTAATTTCCAGCCCAGGACCCAGAGCCCTTCTTCTAGGCAGCCTACGGAAGAACCGAGATATGTTTGGGAGTTGAGGTCATGGCTTCCATCAAGTCCAGGAGAGACACCACTCCCAGAAACCCACCCAGGGTATATACCACATGAAACTCCACCTATACACCCAAAGCATTATTGATATCGACTATACTCCAGCCAGAATCCTGGAAGAGCTGAAAATAGGAAACAGCACAAGCTGAGTAGCAGGATTGTGAGCCTGAGTGGAACCGGTTGATTGGAGACTGGCAGATGTATTCGCTGGCTTAAGAATATGCTAAATTGGGCAATTACAGGGCTGTTAGCCTGGTCCCAGGGGCATGCAAGGAGCCACTTACTGAAGACATGGAGCACGCGATAAATGAAAGGAAATACATTTATTAAAGATAGGTAGTGTCCTTCTCTCTTGAGATCTTCCTTGGATAGCAGATTTTCCAGGAAAAGCAGAATGCAGTAGGTCTCATCTGTCTGGATTTAGCAAGGCATGTGATGTGGCACCTCATGGATAACTAGAGATGAAGCTGGAGAAGTAGGATCTGTATGAGAATTCTGAGATGGGTAAAGAACTTGCAGACAGACAACAGTGACTGAGAGGGAAAATATCAGGGAAGTGAACTAGTGGAGTTTCTTAAAGATTTCTTTGGAACCACTTTTATTTCATAATTTCATGCATGACCTCATTTCAAAGAGGAGGAGTCCGCCGATGAAATCTGCTGATGATATGAGTTTAGGAGGCAAAACCCATGTCCAGGAAAGTGCTGCATGACCTTGAGAGATTGGAAAAGGAGAAATGGGATGAAATGTAGTTATGCAAAACACAAGATCATGCATATATGGGCTTACAACAAGATTCTCTGTTAAAACCTGGAAAAAGAGAAAAAGAAAATGGGAAAGCTGAATTTAGTCACTGACTTGATGCAATGAGATGTCAGTAGATGTGACCATGAAAAAAGGTGGATGTGACTATAAGATATACCACGGCAGGGATTTTTCTTAGAATTGGTCAAGAAAGAATGCTTTTGCTTGAGGACACTATGGCAGATCTGATATTGAACTGGAACAGAAGGATGAGGTGGGGTTAGGAGCAGGAACCACACAGCTTTAAGGACTAAGCAAGAAGATTTTTGTCTTGGTTAGTCAGGAAGGAGTGATCTGAAAGAAGTTATGGCTGTTTTCTACAAATCAGGAAAAGAAGCAAAAAGAGTGGTTTGGACTGAACATTGTAAGTAACATAAAGAAATTAATATAAACTGTCCCGAGAGGTTACAGAGAAAATGGATTCAGGTTCTTCTTGGAGGTGCACAGTGAAAGGAAGAGAGGCAACAGATGCACATTACAGTAGAAGAAATTTTAACTTGACCCTAGGATAACAATTTGCTCATGAGGTTTATCAGATGTTAGACAAGGGACTCAGAGAATGTGTGGGACCTCCATCCTGGAGATATCCAGACCTCAGCTGGAGAAGGCCCTAACTTTGCTCTAACCTTGAAATTGAATCTACCTTCAAGGTTGATATGTTTTAGGCAGAGGTTTGGACAGGAGGTTGCCAGAGGCCCCTTCCAGATTGTCTTTGGATTCTATGATTCCAAAAAAAAAACAAGCCTGAAAATTCAAACTTGGCTTTTAATTGTCAGATTAATGAAGATCTTGGGTACTGGGGCCTTCATGGGTATCCTGCCTACCCTTACCCCCTGTTTCCAAAACGCCTGCCCGCCTCAACGCATGATTCTGCTAATCAGTTCGCATTTCCTCAGGATGCAATCGCATCTTATTAATTTTAAATTGCGAGGATAGTCATTACCCTTGTAATTGTCTGCTTAGTAAATACACTGATCCCCAAGGGCTTATTGAGGCTTATCTATTCCTAGGTGACCTGCGTGGGTATTGATTATTTGCTTGGTAGTCTTCATTAAGTATGTTTTTTAATAAACAATTGGAAGATAATCAAGAAAGGAGCAGAAGCTTTTCTTGGGAAACGTTGCACACCTACTTCAGATGGACCATCTGAATAAAGAGTCATGTTCATTTGCAGTTCTTCAAGGGAGAAAAACTGAATCTTGGATTTGATTTCCTGACCTTTTTTATGACCTGGGCTTATTTCTGTTTTATGTCCTTCAACAATGTCCCCCAGTCAGGAAAACAGCCTCAGAAATGGTATCCCAACCACACATTTTGCAGCCTCTTAGAATATTCAACTCTCTTTCAGTAGGATTCCTGCCTTTTCCTGGCTGGATGTGACAAAAAGTCACCGAAGCCCTGTGTCTAACAAGCTCTGCTCCGGGATTAAGGGAATAATAATTAAATTAAGGGTCTAATAAGGCCCTTTGTTCCAGGGATGTTGTTGTAGGCACATGGGATGTAGAAAAACCCCTCCCCTGGGAGAACAAGTGAGTTTCTCTTCTGTCCCTTGCCTTGGTCACTGGGTGGTGGGATTGGACTAGCACACCCTGCATCTGCAAGACACAGAGGCAGGATGTGACCTGGGAGAGGTGAACTCAGCTCCTGCCTCTACCTTTTGTCACCAGAGCACCTCTCTCTCCTTTTCCACCCAGGATTCAGGTATTATGGACTGAGTTTAGAAACATGGGGAAGAATGTGTCATCTAAGTTGACTCAAGGTACCTGAGATACCCTCCTGAGGCTGGCAGATGTTTTATAGGACCTATAGGGAACCCCCTTGGTTCTCTCTGGATCAGAAGCTGGAGGTCAAGCTGGGGAATGGAAATGCATAGACAGTTGAGAGCCCCATCATTCCTACCCCTTGTCTTCTTGCTTCTCTCCTTCTTATGATTGGGGGCAGGTCTCCTACAGTTCTCCTACAGAACTCCAATGGCAGTTCTCTCTGCCTGACTTGCCTTGCTGGCCAGGGGTGCATTTAAAGACAGAATTATGAGGGGCTGGGGGTGAAAGAAAGATTTTTATTTTTTTTTTTTGGGCCAAATTAATGAAAAATCAATCCAGCCTCAAAAATCCATTAATGGTGATAATGCACTGGTTACGTAGCGGGAGCAAGAGCTGCAGCGAAATCCAATAGCGCGAGTTAAAGTGGGTCTCTCACACCTTCCTGCAGTCATGGTAATTTGTGGGGGATCGTGAAGGGGGCAGCAGATTCAGAAGAGAACAGCAGCCACTTCACCTCCTTCTAAGATGTCCTGGCTTCCCACCGTGGCCATGAACGAGCCTCCCATGCCAGCTCCCTCCTTGCCCAGAGCATGATGCTGTTGGGCACATGCATCTGGGGGAGGAAAGTCCACACCTGAGTCTGTGTAACATTGATGTGGGTGACATCCTTGAGCAGAGGCAGGGCTAGGACTCCCATCCCCAAATTAGCTGCAAAAATTCCCTCCTTCTGCACAGCAGAGAAGCTCTGTCCTTACTTGCTCCTTACTCCTTCTCATCATGGCTGTTTCCATGCAGGCAGAGACACCTTGATGACTAGTTCACAAGCAGGTTAATCTCAGCCCCATCTCCCTTCCAGATGGTGCAGAATGGAGATCTTTGTTCGTTTGGGTGAAGATCCATCAAGAGTGTTTGTTCTGCAAGGCTTTGCTCCTCTAACCCAACAGCCAAATGGTCCATGAGTCACTAAAGGGAAGATGTGATTCATTTTCTAGAGAAGGCCAGTTCCTGGTTGAACCAGGATAGAGACAAATCCATCTAGTTTGGGGCACCCTGGAATCTGTCACAGGCTGGGTCGAGGCTCTTCCAGAGTCCTAGGGTGTCCCAGACACCCTCAGGGAAACAGATCCTGGTCTCTGCTTGACTGACTTCCCTGGGGGTGGGATACAACTTTTGGAAGGAACAAAGCTTGGATGAGGGCTGCCCCTCTGCAAATCATTTGAAACCATTATGGGAAAAGTCACGAGTCCTCAGCTACACAGAGCCTTTACCCAGGATGCCCTGGGCCAAACACTACATAGTGCCATGAGCTTTCACCCCTTTACAACACTTTTCATGGGATGCAAAGTTTTGGGAAAACATGGATCACACTCACCAGCTGAGATAGACACATGGGGTTGCTGAGCAGGTCCCAGCACTGTCCTACATATGGACACACAAGATCAAGGCTTGGGGAGACAAGGTGGGGTCTGGAGACCACGGCTTGGATGACCATCAGCCCCCACAAAACCGCACGTCCACATGTCCCCATCCTCTATCCTCGCTTCGTTACCAACAGACCCTTCTGATTCCACACGCGATGAAAGCTGTCTGGCAGCTCCACCCGGACCCATGGAGGTTCCCCCTTTTCCCCCTCCTTCCTCCAGCCCAGTCTGCTCCCCCATACCCCACCTCACCAGATCGCTGAGATTTATGAGCCAGACTTGCATTATGAGGTGAGTGACTTATTGGTCTGTCAGGGGGAGCGTTTTAAGACAGAATTATATGGGAGAGGGAAAAGATTTTTACCAAATTAATGAAAAATCAATCCAGCCTCAAAAATCCATTAATGGTCATAATGCACTGGTTACAGATAGAGAGATACCGCAGAATCCAATAGTGCCTGTTAAATACCTCTCCTGGAATGGAGCGTCTGGGATATAACTCATTCATTAGGCTGCCTATGTTTACTTTTTAAAGTGACACCAATCTCTGTCCCTGCAGGACTCCATGAAGCATTTATAAGCCACGTTCCCCCAGTGCCCATCTCCGGGGCCAGACTGGCCTCCGTGCTGAAGGAATTGATCCTCCCTTCTCTTTTCTCCCCCTCCCCAGGACAATCTCTGCTGAGGCAGTGCTGGGCTGTCTCCGTTCCTCTAGCTGATGGTTTCCACCCTTCCCTAAGCGCTGGCTTTCACCCCAAACAGCTCTCCTGAGGTCCGACCTGCAGCTGAGTGTGTCTTCTCTCCACTTTTCAGGTCTTAGCTTAGTGCTTGACTAAATCTCTCCTCCCCAGCTGCGCTGGCAGTAGCAATACTGTTCATCTTGGGGACTGGCCCTGCTCCTGGCCCAGCATCATGCGGCCATGGAGAATGGTGATGGCTCTGGGGAGACGCAGTTATCTCCTACCTGTGAACTGCTGCTGGTGCTCCCCCATCTCTCAGGTCTCTGAGATATGTGCTCTCAGCCAGATGACCAACTTGACATCTGGTTTGAAGGGTCAACATCGGCCACTTCATCTCTTAGAGACCATCCTCTACCCCTTTTTCCCCTTGCTTCTCCATGTGGGGGTTGTTTTTTACTCTCTGCCCTGCTCTGCCCCACACTTTAGACCTCTATCTACCCTGGTTGTTCAAGCCCTCATAGGGCTGGTGGGCCTGGCTGCCCAGCACCCCATGAGTTGGCAGCCCAGACCACCTCAGCAGGTGGATCTCAGGTGGCTTCTGATGGGAACTACCTACTCCACAGTTGTCCAGCTGCTGTCCACAGCCGTCACTTGCTGCCTGGTGGAGAATTTAGGAGAAGTAAAATGCACAATGAGTCAGGGCCACAATCAAACCAGGAGTTGCAGATGTCTGGAGGACAGTATAACCTCTCTAACAAAAGCACCCCCTGGGGTGGTGAAGTTATGTGCCTAAGAGACCTTAACGGAGAACTGTACGTACCTTGAAAGAAGGGTTCATACCATTCCTCCTCCATTAATGGATCTCCATGGAATGGTTCAATCTTCTACATGCTACAGAGGGCACTGCAGAGGGCCAAGTCATGGAAAATTCATGGTACTGTGGTGTTTCACGTTAACTTCAGGATGTTGAACAGTCTTAGAGATGGAAAAAAAGGTGTCTTCCCTCTGCAGAGTGCCTAATCTCCCAGGTAGACAATTTGTCTAAGATCATTGCTCAACCTGAGGTGAACCACTCCTACTGCCCAGCATGACCCGACCACACGCTGGGGTGGGAATTGTGCTCTTCCCATGAAGCTGAACCAGAGTGCAGCCAAGGATGCAAGCGCAAGGCAAAGCGGAGTCAGACAAGAAAGCCTTTGAGTCTACAGCCTCAAAAAGAAAGGTGTTTCCTTGGTGTGCGTGTGTGTATCTTAGTTGTATCTTGGCCCTTTGCTCATGTTATGAGGATCCTCAGAGGTCACTGGGTCAAACGCATCCAGCTCTGGCTGTGGGCTGACATATCAGAACCCAGCTCCATGCGTTGGACACGTGTCACTGTGTGTTGCTATTCTTTATCAAGCTCTGGGAAAAATCTCCTCCTCCCACTGCCATGGAAAAGTGCAGAATGTCAGATCTTGGCTTGTCTATCAGCCAGAGGTGAGTTGTGCACTTGGTGCTGCTCTGATCTCACTTCCCTTTGCTTTACAGCCCTGGGATTCCTCTACCTGCCACTGATCTGCTCCTGATTTATGCTGGGCTGGGCGAGGGTGGGATCAGGACCCAGCGCGTGTCGGTGCGATGCCTGGATAGAGTCAGATACACATATCGACCCTGCTAAATGTCATAATGCACCGGGGTTTTGTTTCCTTTAAATCTTTTAAAAAGCAATAAAAGGACCCAGAATACTCGAAGCACCAAACATCTAGCAAAGTGACAGGCTGTCAAAGCTGCCTCACCGAGAAACCCTGGGCCCAGCAAATTTTAAGCAGGAAAATTTATTCCTGCGTCGCTCATCTCTCTGGGTGAAAAATGGCCAGGACTCCTCTTTTGCATGAAGTCTTGAAACCACCACAGTGCTCAAACAAGCGGATCGGCCTGAAACAGAACCATTCATCATCTGGAACAGGCAGCGGCGACAACCACCACCACCAAAGAGAGAAAGAAAAAAAAAAAAAAAAGAAAAAAAATTAAGTTGTGGGTTTTATCCAAGCTTAAATGATCCTGCCCATTAATATGACACGACAGGCTGCAGAGCACGCTTCCTTGGCTTGGCCGGTAAGCGGCTTCGCTGATATCTAACAGAGGTTTCCAGGAGAGTGGCTCTATTAGCTGGTCACCTTCACTGCCATGTTAATTCTGTGTGGGGTTTCCTAGTTCCAGCCCCATCCCCAGGGAATTTTTCCAGGGGATTTTGGTGGCTGACAGCTGCTGCACCACATCTGCACTGAGTTGGTGTTGTCTTGACTTCTAGGATGGGGCTCGGAGCACGAGGGCAGGATGAGGATTGGAAAACAAGAAGATGCGGAGGGATGACTTTCTGAGCAGAGCTTTCCACCCCTGGGATTTGGGTTGAGAATCGATTTTTCTGGAGATGGTTTTGGATAAGCAGGTTGACTCCGGACTGGCTATAATTTTTTTGCACTGCCTGTGCCATGCTTCCAGCTTGACTTTTGTCTGATGGTCTGCACTTTGGGATGGACTGCTCTTGAGCTTGGAGGAGATGATTCTTGTAAAGCAACAAGCTGTCATGGACCCTTCTTCTTTCCAAGGGTGTATCCCATGGGTTTCTTCCAAACAGTTTTAGGTCTTCTCTCCAGATGTCCAGGGCTGCTTTTTACCTTGTTCTCTTCCCTCAAGATCCTGAACTTCACCATTTCATGGTCACTGCAGCCAAAGGAAATGCAGTCTCCAAATCCCTCAAGAGAAAAACTGTTTCCTCAAAGGCTGTGTGGGGCTTGTCCATCCACCAGATCTGAAGCTTAGTCTTAGTTCAGGAGGGTGAAGACCAAACAAAACAGCTTTTGTTTCAAGTTTGGACTCCAGATGTCCTGCCAAGCCACTGAAAAAAGCCACATCTCTTGGTGCTCTTGGTCTGTAGGCAATTCCTGAGGTGGCAACACAACACTTGGGACTTGCACGAGGTGTTTCTATCTATTCCCTGCGTGTCCCTGTCAGCGACCAAGAGTAAGCTCCATAGAGATGGGCCAGTGGTGAAACCAGTTTGTTCTTGCTGGTGTTACAGGATGGTAGTGGTGGAGTTTAGCAAGGTGAACACAGAGGTGGACTCTTCCAGGAGGTGACAATGATGCAAGCAGATGGTCGCAGCTGCAGCCTGAATGTCTGACCTTCGTTCCGGGCAGGGATGCAATGGTTTCTCCCTCGGTCCTGCTGGGACTCTGCCAGGTCCTCACACTCAGACCCATCACGTGTAACACAACCACGGCCACTCGCAGGGCAGTTCCGGGGACTACACACAGACGTGGATCAGGCTTTAATTTAGAAATGCTGACAGGTAAGGAGCTTAGATCCAGCATCATGGGCAAGTACATCTTGTAGATCTTAATTCCCCTGGCAGCTCCAAATAAAAAAAATAATAATAATAAAAAAGAAACCTTCACTTTTTTCCTCTAGCTCCCCTGCTCTCGGAGCTGTTGAGTTAAAAAATCTCTTTAAAAAACAGACTCCCCGAAGTATTGGTCCACCCAGTGTTGGCCATGCAAGATAGGAGGATTC
>JAHREE010000461.1:1054218-1080630 GCA_033628505.1 Tringa tobata | reverse complement strand
CGGCAGACAGGGCAGATGTTCCCAAAAAACCGCCGGCGAAGGAGCTGCCACCACCTCGCGCCGCCCCCGAAGTCCCTCCTAACGCTTAACCTCAATCTCCTCTGCAAATTAACTTCTCTCCATCGCCTTGTGTCCCCCGGGGCAGGGGGGGGGACATGGAGGACAATCAAGCCCTGTCCTCCTGGTGACAGCCTTTCAGCTTCAGGAAGATGCAACACATCTCCCTCTTTTCCAGGCTGAGCAAAGCCTTCTCCTTGCCTTGCAGGTCTTGCTGTCCACCCTCTTGGGCATCTTGCTCTTGCTTTGCTCCTCTCAACTTGCCTTCGGTGTGTTTCCATCCTTGGGAAAACGGAGCGGCCGAGAAATGGCCAGAAGAGACAAAATCACGATAACCCACGGATATCAACGCAAACATCTCCTCTGCGAGAGACTGCAACCAAGGCACCCGTATCCAACGCTAAACTACCGAAAAAGCTATATATATATATACACACATGTACATACACGCACACACGTATCATGGAAACACGTGTGCCTGTAGCATTTCCAGCTTTAGGACACACGGTGGCAACATAACCCAGGGAGATGGTTGGAATTTGCTTCAGCTTATGAGGGCTACAGCCAGCAGCCTGAGAGACCTCTGTTTTCCCCCACCACAAGTCGCAATCGAGGAAATATCGAGGCAGTATCAAGGCCGGATGGACACGGGAGAGGAAGAGACTCCCCAAAATAATTGCATCAAAAGCAATCAATCCTATTTTATCAAAGCACCCACAGCCAGCCCCATCCAGGGGCAAGAAAACAACCATGTTTTCTTGAATATTATCAATTCCTGGTATTTTCAAAATACCACAGGGAATACAGGTTGAGCACGGAAGTTGTGCAAGCTTTTGGCTCCACTCTCTTGACCGTGGTGGAATATACCATGTCTGATAAAAGAAAATGTTACAAGACTGGGAGACAAGGGAAGAGGGAAAAAATATCTTTTCAGGGAGATGGTTTTAATGCTGCTTCCCTTCCTGGGACCAAAACCAGAGCTGAGACTGGCATCTACACCAGCAGACATTGAACGATGCCCGTTCCCCCCAAGAAGAGCAGGCAGAACTGGAAGCTGGGCTGACAGAATGAATCACAGAATGATATGGAGTTGAAAGGGACCTCTGGAGATCATCTAGTCCAACCCCCTGCCAAAGCAGGTCCACCTAGAGCAGGTTGCACAGGAACTTGTCCAGGCAGGTTTTGAATGTCTCCAGAGACTGAGACTTCACCACCTCTCTGGGCAGCCTCTTCCAGGGCTCTGGACGCTCTCAGGAAAGAAGTTCCCCCTCGTGTTTAGATGGAACTTCCTTTGTTCAAGTTTGTGCCCATTACCTCTTGTCCTGCCCCTGGGCACCACTGAAAAAGACTGTCCCCATCCTCCCGACACCCACCCTTTAAATATTTATAAGCATTGATCAGATCCCCCCTCAGTCTTTTCTTCTTCAGACTAAAGAGACCTAAGTTCCTCAGCCTTTCCTCATCAGAGAGATGTTCTAGTCCCCTCATCATCTTCTTAGCCCTTTGCTGTACCCTTCTCCAGCAGTTCCCTGTCCTTCTTGAACTGTGGAGCCCAGAACTAGACCCAGTGCTCCAGATGTGGCCTCACCAGGGCAGAGCAGAAGGGGAGGATGACCTCCCTCCACATGCTGGCCACGATCTTCTTGATGCACCCCAGGGTGCCACTGGCCTTCTTGGCCACAAGGGCACATTGCTGGCTCATGACACAAATCGGGAAACCAGATGACATCAGCTGAGGGTGTCGGGGTGATGTTACCGTAACTCTCTGCTTTTGGGGTTCATTTAAGGAGTCTTCTCATGCACGTCCTCCACCTCCCATCCCAGGCAGTGAAATCCAGCCGAGTAGCCGGCAGGACTTTCCTGGGACCGACAACATGACAAACTCATTCCTGATGGGACTTGCCTCCTTCCACATGTGTGCCATGAGGGGAAAGAACACCAGGAGACAGGTCATGGGGGAGGTAAACAGGAGACGACACCCCAAAATCAGGGCACTGAGCTTGTTCTTGCTGCAGCCTTGTTGGGGAGGGGCTGCCAAAACACGACTTCAGCTGAATAAGCAACGCTCTGTTTTTCCCCTCAAGCTGAAAATCCGCATGGGAGGAAGCTCTCGTCTCCCAAGTCTTTTGACGCAGCTAAAAAAGCCACCCCCTGGCATCTGCTGCGTCTTCTTGTCATCAAGCCAAGTCAGCAGCAAGCCCAAGCCAAGGAGCTTCCAGGATCTCTGTGTCCCTATGGATTTCTCCCTGCTGCGTTGGGTGACATTACCTGGTTCAGGACACCTCGGTTCCTGAGGTTTTACTGTCAAACTCAGGTGGCCAGGTAGGTGCAAGCGCCATGAGTTAGTCTTCAACACTCTAATAGGAACTGTGACACTTTTCTGCCTTCCCAGGAGAAGGCCTTTCCAAAGAATCACAGAATGATATGGGGTTGGAATGAACCTCTGGAGATCATCTAGTCCAACCCTCCTACCAGAGCAGGTCCACCTAGAGCAGGTTGCACAGGAACATGTCCAGGAGGGTTTTGAATGTCTCCAGAGATGGAGACCCCACCTCCTCTCTGGGCAGCCTATTTCAGTGTTGTGCCACCCTCAAATTAAAGAAGTTCCTCCTCATGTTTAGATGGAACTTCCTATGTTCAAGTTCATGAAAGCCCCCAAAAAGGTGTCTTTGCATGGAGTGATCCCCCAACAGCTCTTCACATTCCTTCGTGGAGACCATGCCTACGTGGGTAGGGTTACGATGCAGCTCACCTCCCCGTGCATCGAGGTCTCATCGCAAGAACCGGGGCTTTGCCCCCATGGATGCACTTACCCAGCTTCCTCCTCTCCTCGGGGTCCTGCAGCAGGATGCGGAGCGAAGGTCCCTCTGGCATGGTGACGTGGAACTGGATAAAAGCCTTCTCCTGCTCTGGCAGTTCAGCATCGGATGGTGCTGTGTGAAAAATTGGGTGGGGATGGCCTGAGTCTCTCTGGGGTTCTGCTCAGCAGCCTGGATGCCCATGGTGGTGGAGGCAAGGGGACCAGGAAGCCACATCCATGATCATGTGGCCCTGCAGCAGCAGCTTCCTCTTACCCAACCATAGCCTGTAACGACCACTGAGCCATCGCTGATGGAGAGGGGTGAGTTACCACATTCAAGGCTCTACCAGGCTTTGAAGCCAAGCGCAGGATTTGTCCTGTGCACAGCACAAGTATCTGGCTCTTTTGCCTCCTCCCGTCCTTTGCTCTGGTCTGGAAGTAGGATTAGAAATCAAGAGCCCTGAGTTTTCCCCTCTGGAGGTTGGTGACAAGGACTCAAGTTGGACAACAACTAAAGCACAAGAGCTGGGCAGATTAATTTGGGAG
The DNA here is from genome assembly GCA_033628505.1 of Tringa tobata. Taxonomy (NCBI): domain Eukaryota; kingdom Metazoa; phylum Chordata; class Aves; order Charadriiformes; family Scolopacidae; genus Tringa; species Tringa tobata. The sequence continues at coordinate 1,077,227 of JAHREE010000461.1, read as the reverse complement.
CTAAGCCCTCCTTGCTGAGCCTGGGACCACTGCATGGGCAGGCAGCTAGTGGTGGAACCAAGGAGGTCCTTCAATGGAGAAAATGAGATGGATACAGCTTGTAGAGGTGCTCCAACCACTCTGGGCTCTGTTCACATGATTTTTATATCTCTGTTTCCAACCAAAGCTGTTCCTAATCCCATTTGGCTCACAAGGTCGCATGGTAGCCTCCTTTCCTGGGCACAGGGTGCAATAAGAAGCTACCCAGAAGGCTCTAGGAAGCCTTGTAGACTTGCTGGTCCACATGCAAGGAGATCCCAAAGCCTGGTGAGCACCTCCGGTGTAAGCACCCAGTGGGCTGGGAACTGGCTGCTCCAGGGCTGGCTCTCCCCATCCCAACCCTCTTTGTGCCAGCATCCCCCAGGGGATTAAACTGCAGCGTAAGGAGTTTATTGCCAGCTGGTTACGGAAGCAAAAGATTTGTTATTCTCAACAAGGGGGTCAGGGAGAGGCAGGGAGAGGGCATGTGAGATCCCAACAACGTGCTCCGGATGGAGCAAAAAAATCCCCAAACCTCTAAATTAGGGATCTCCAGGCAGATTTGTGTTTCCCCCAGCACCTAAGGTTATTAGGGCAGACAAAAAGCCTCAAAATTTTAGGGGAGAGGTTTGCCCTGTCCCTTGCAACCCCACGCAAACCCAGTCCCACCACCATCCTCTGCTGTTTCAGTCTGCTCCAGCCCCAGAGCACCCCACTCTCTCCTGTCTCTGCCCCAGCATCTCTCCTTGCTCAATCCTGCTTCTGCAACTCCCACGTGGCACAAGCCCGACAGTGAGATTTAAGGCAGGCTCCAGAGCGGGGGAGGATGCTGGGACAGTCTGGCAGCCACCACCGTCACAGCACTGATTTCGGCAGCCATCCCCCATGAAGTCCCCCCAGCCCGTTCTCAGCCACCCCACCAAGTGATGGGGTGGCACCACAGGTCATGGCACGCATCGCCTGCCCGCCCCCAGATCCTCTGCCTGACCCAAAATTGCTTGTTGGTGACGGAGCAGATGGAGATCATGGGTCACATCCTACAACCACGCTCCAGCTGGCTCCCCGGAGCCATGTAAGCCTGACTCCAGCACAGCCAGCCATACCCCACCACCCTGGAATCATAGAATGGTTTGGGTGGGAAGGGACCTTAAAGACCACCTAGTCCAACCCCCTGCCCTGGGCAGGGACGCTTCCCACCAGACCAGGTTGCTCAAAGGCCCGTCCAACCTGGCCAGGCCTGAACACCTCCAGGGATGGGGAAGCCACAGCTTCTCGGGACAACCTGGGCCAGGGTCTCACCACCCTCACAGCAAAGAATTTCTTACTGAGATCTCATCTCAGTCTCTCCTCTTTCAGTGCAAAACCATTCCTCCTCATCCTATGGCTCACCTCCCTGACCAAGAGTCCTTCCCCAGCTTTCCTGGAGCCCCTTTAGGGACTGGAAGGGGCTCTAAGGTCTCCCTGGAGACTTGTGTTTTCCAGGCTGAATCCCCCCAACTCTCTCAGCCTGTCCTCACAGCAGAGGGGCTCCAGCCCTCTGACAATCTTCATGGCCTCCTCTGGACCCACTCCAACAGGTCCATGTCCTTCCTGTGCTGAGGACTCCAGAGCTGGACACAGTACTCCAGGTGGGGTCTCCCCAGAGTGGAGCAGAGGGGCATAATCCCCTCCCTTGCCCTGCTGCCCACGCCGCTAGGGATGCAGCTCATGTTGAGCTTCTCATCCACCAACACCCCTAAGTCCTTCTCCTCAGGGTTGCTCTCCATCCATTCTCTGCCCAGCCTGTATTTGATGCCCAGGGCAGCTGGCTACGAGGCTGGCAATTAAATTCCAGTAGCCCAAACCAGTTTATCCTGGGATATCCTGAGCTTTTTTGGTTTTATTTTTATTTTTTGAACCCCTTGCTGGCCAGCCACACAGACCAGGGTGCCTCGGGAGGATGCCCGGCTGAGGACACCAACACATGTGTGGTCAATCAGGTAGCTGATGCCCCTATTTACCCGCTCAGCTCCAAAAAGGGACAGCAGGTGACACCCAAACCATTCTATGATTCCATGATCCCCACAGCACCTTTTTGCTCACCTTCTTGCAAGGACTTTGCAAACCAGAAATATAGGGGAAATCTCCCCTGTGCCTGAATTGCTGAGTCAATAAGTGAGATCAACAGCTCAGAGGTCCCAAAAACTTGATGTTTTGTGTCTATTGACCCTGTGCATGTGTCCCTTCACCTCTTTTTTTTTGCATTCCCTCCTAAACACCAGGCCACCACATGCAGCCAGCACTTGGCTGCACAGGCAGCTGCCTCCGAGCTGTAACACTCACCGGGGCAGTCGCAGAGAGCAATGGCAGCGAAGTAGTGGGAGAGGGCTTTGAAATGCTCCGACTTGACATGGACCATGGTGGTCCAAGAGAAGGGAACATAATCCTTCACGTGGGCCTGGGTCATCGTCTGGTGCACCAACGAGTAGACATCTTCCACCTGTGGGGCATCAAGAGACAAGCCGCTAAGTCATGGGTTGGGATGTTGGATGTCCATCAGGAGAGAGCGACAGTAGGTTGTCCTCTCCTGGGGGGTTCTGCTGACCACAGGAGAAGCCTCTCCAGTGGTGGTAGCCCCACCAAGTCCTCTCCTCCCTGAGGTGCTCACCCTTGCTGCCTCCTGAGCAAGCTGCAGCCGGGAGAGGAAGTCGTGCTGAGTGCGCAGCAAGGTCATCTTCTCAAAGACGCACTCCTGGACCTGGGCGACCATCAGTCGCACCAGCATGTTCAAGGAGGCAGCACTCATATCCAGGCTGGGAGCATTGGAGAAGTTTTCCTTCAAGTAGTTAAAGGCACCTGTGTGAGGGAGAAGCTCTTGGTATCAGCTGGGCTTGTAAGCAGGAGGGTCAGGCTTTCTGACCATGAAGGTTTCCCCACCAGCAGCACAGGAGGAGAAGAACCCCCAGCGCAGTTCACACATCAAACATGTCACCATAACCAGTGGGTAAAACAGTCAGGGGTCCCTCCCTTGCTATCTAAACCCCCCTTGTGCCCACAGCTTTCTTCTCCAAAGCCCTGAACGATCACAGTCCCAGGGTCCCTTTATTTCCCAGCTGCTCGTAGATGGATCAGCACTTCTTCTCTCCCCAGCTGGGACATCCCTACTGCCCTGTGGCAAGAGAGGGCCCTTTGGGTGGTTGTTGGGTCAGCCCAGCTCCTCTTCATAACGAACAGAAGCAGTGTTGTGCCAACTTGTGCTTGGTTCATGGTCCCTTGGAGATGCCCCGGCCCCATCCCTCCTTGCACAACCACTCCCTCCCCTTCTTGCACTCATGAGGATTATTCCCACCCTGTGGAAATGCTGTCTGCACGCCCATGGGGAGCTGGGGAAAGGAAGGGGGGGGAACCCACGTACCGGCTGCCTTCTGAAAGGCATCGATGGCCTGGTTGAGCCCCGGCAGGGAGGCACGGTCCTGCCGCGCTCCGATCTGGGTGTGCAGGGCTCCGATGTTGAAGAGCACGCTGCCCTTCTCGAAGGCCAGGGCTCGCTGGTGGGACGGGACCCCCGTCAGGGAATCGTACCTGGGGAAGGGAAGAATCAACGGCTGCCCACGGCCAAGTCCTCACCCACGGATGCGGGAGGAGCCTGGAGGGTTTTCAGCACTTTGCATGGGCTCGCAGCCACCATTCCCACCACAGCTCATGCCCATGGGGCACCTACTTTCCCCTGCCTCCCCTAACCAACTTGCCCAAGGCAACAGCAAGCCCAGAGCAAGGGGAAAACCCATCTCCCCACATCCACCAGCCCCAGCTTTGCTGCCAAGGCAGCCATCCCATCGTGGAGGCTCCCTCCCAACTCGCGATGCCCCAGGTGGGACAGGGAAAGCTGCACCAACCAGTGGAAGAAGATGCCCAGGCTTCTGGTGGGAGGGAAGAAACGGCTGTCGAGGAAGTAGAGCTGGTTGTAATATTCCATCAAGAGCTCCAGCCCAGCTTCGTTGCGGCTTGGGGTGCGCATCGCCTGTGGGGATGGGAGAGGAGACACGTGGGTGGGAAGAGAAGGAGGGAAATGGGAAGGAAAAGTGGGATTTATGGAGCTGCACACGCTGGCCAGCCCAGGGGGGAGAAAATTCCCCTGAGTTATTAGATGATTCAGATCAGATCAATAGTTGATGAGAAGCAGCAGTGGGAGGCAGCCCCACAGCACAGGTTCAGCTGTGGGAAGGGTCAGGGAGGCACCAGTTTGGTGCTGGGGCACCCAAATCCAGAGCCAGCAGCCTGGGAACTGTGCTGGTGGCAACACTTGCCTAAACCAAGCTGGGATTACTACTGTTTTTAAGACAGAAACTCATGCAATGTCTGCTGAAATAAATGCTAAGGAAGAAATAGGATTTTTTGCTCTTAATAAAAAAGCCCTTGAGCTTTTAACCTGACACAGGGAGGAGGGTCAGAGCTCTCCTAATGCCTAGTTTTAACCACAGGGCTTTTCCCAGCTTCTGGCTTTGCAGGGCTCCCCTCCCACAGCCTGAAGAGTGGGATCAGGCCCTTCACAAGGGCTTGAGCAAGCCTCTTTCTTTCCACTCTCCCAGATCAAAGCTTCACGGCAAGGCAAAACCTGAAGTTACTTATGAAAACTGTTTCATAGGAGAGTAGAAAGTCCACCTTTACCAGATCGCTTTATATTTCCTCTTCTCCAAGTGCTAACGGGAGAGAAAGCGGTCATTTAACCTCACTGGGGGTGAACTAATATTCATAAACCAGTACTGGATTGCATTATAACTTTTATTGCTGTTCAGTTCTAGGTTAGCAGGGTGTTAAAGGACAGGGAAAGAAAACAATTACTGAATGGTCTGTAATATTACAGAACCGAAGCCTGCTGTAGCGTGAGAATCCTTCACCCTGAGACACAAGGATAAAGGTGCAGTTTGGAAAAAGGCTGAGGGGACCCTGAAGCAAAATGTGGCACCTCCAGAAAGCATTTCTGGACAAGGCAAAGCAAGACTTTGCAGCTCAAGGGACACCGACCTGTCGTAGCTCCATGAACTCTTTGATTTCCTTTTCAAACAAGACGCCCTCCTCTCCATAGTGTTCACTGATGAAATCCTGGATGGGGAAACAAGAGAAAATAAAACCGAGTCACCCCTGGGAATAGATAGTCAAGATTTAAAGGGTGACTTTGGGTGATTCTGCATAGGGAATTTGCAAGCTCTCTCTGCCAGGGAAAGCCTCTCCTGCCTGGCTTTTGCACTCCAGCATCTCCAGACCCTCATATCTCCTACTTTGCCATGTTTTAGTCCAGCTCCTCCCCATAAACCTATTTTTTTGCAGCTGTTCTAAAACAGAAAACGTTCTGCAGCTGCTGCAGCATGTCCTCTACAGCACCCAACCGCACCCAAAGAACGTGGTTGCTCCCCTCCATCGTCTTACATCGCATCAAGCGAGCGAAAGCCCGATGCTCACCTTCAGTGGTACCAGCAAATCCAGCTCCTTCGTCTCCTTCAGGCCCAAAGGGATCATGGGGACGCTGATGGACTCGCTGGAAGAAGACAGCAACCTATTTGGTGGTTGGTTTAAAAGCCACAGAGGGACTAAAATGAAGCAGCTCTTTGGCCCTGGGCTTCTGCTGCTCCTATTAAAGGGTAAAACTAGAAGAGGACCTGACTCTCCGCAGCAATGTCCATATTACATCAACATAAATTCCCAACGCTATTTTTGGAACGGCAGTGAGGGAGGAGAGGTGAGCACAAAATAGAATACGATGTGTTTATCATATCATAGATTTCATATCTGATATGAAAATAACCTGAAACCATCACCCTTATTCCTTCAGCTTCTGCTTTTCTCTCCTTAACAAGCACAACAGTGCCCAAATCAACTCCCAACAATGAAGCTGCTTTAATTACGAGCCCTTGGGAACTGGGTGTGATGGGAGCACAGGTCATAGATTCGCCCAACTCCTACGTGCTAATCCAGGCTTGAGCGCTGATAAGGACCTGCTCAGGCTGCAGCCCTGTGCCTGATATTGAAATTTTCTACCTCTATTAAAAGCAGTTATCTAATAATAGCTCTTATCGCGATGCCGTCAAACACTGAAGATGACGCTGACTCTGGGAACACCCAGTTGGGGACTGGTTTGTGTTTCGACATTAAAACAGGGCAGTTGGGCAGCAGCGAGGAAGAAGCGCTGCTGTCGCCACCAAGGACCATCTTTTGGGGGATTTAGCAGCTTTTTTGATTTTCTGCTGCCAAGAAGTGAAGAAATGGTGGTCTCTACCAGCAGCAGAGCCTGCTGCACACAGAAAAACTACAGCGTTGCTGCTCTGCAAAGAGCCCCAAAGCTGGAGCCATCGTTTGATTCCTGCATCCAGAGATGAGGTACCACTTGTGGTGGTACCCACAGCTCACATCAGCTCCACAAAAGCTTTCTCCTATACCCATCTATCCCTTGGGGATGTTCCCAACCCTGACACTGAGCCACGCTACAGCATTCCCAGACCCTTGGCCTCCCAGGGGACTGGTTTAAAGAGTGAGAAGGGTTCAGCAGAGTGAGAAATGGGAAGTGGGTCGGGCAGGATCAAGCCCTTACACAACAGCCCCCCTCTCCAGAGATCGCTGATAACTTGTTAGCACATCGCTCATTAGTCCAGGGAGGAAAAGAGGCAAAGAAAGTTGCAAAAAACCCACGGGGAGCAGAGCAGGGAGGTTGCACCCACATTTTCATCTGTTCATACTGAATAAACAGCATCAAGAGCTATAATTAGTGCAGAAAAGCCATTATCGCTCCTTCCCTAACAAGATTTCCACTTGAATCCAGGGCCTAGGGCAAACAAAGGGGCTTTTGTTTGGGCTGGGCAGGGTTTTGGGGTTGCTGTTGCAGAGCAAACAAGCAGCGGGTTGGAAAAGCTGAGCATCCCTGATAGGGAAGAACTCGGGGGGGAAGATAGGGGAGGATGCTTGCAACACAGGGGATACTGCATGGATCCCTACTTCTAGCAGGGAAGAAGAAGGACCAACACCCAGGATTACACTCAGAGACTGCAACAGACCCTCTGAGTGCAGCAAACACCCAAGGGTGATGGAGATACAGACTTCCTTGGCTTTCTCCACGCAGGAGACCTCGTGCGCGTAATGCAATCCTGCAGCCAGATCATCCTGGTCCTACATTTAATATCTTTGCAACAACCTGCAGGACAGAGTCACTCATGCTCTCCTGGTCTTGCATCTCCAGCAGCACAGCAATCCTCCCCCAAAGAGGACCATGCAGATGAACACAGAATTGTAGAATCACAGAATGGTTTTGGTTGGAAGAGACTTCAAAGCCCACCAAGTTCAACCCCGCTGTAATGAACAGGGACACCTCCCACTAGACCAGGTTGCTCAGAGCCCCATCCAACCTGGCCTGGGGTATTTCCAGGGATGGGGCAAAAATAGCTTCTCTGGGCAACCTGGGCCAGGATCTCAACACCCTCACAGCAAAGAAGTTCTGAGATCTAACCTAAATCTCCCCTTTTTCAGTTTAAAACCATTCCCCCTCATCCTATGGCTCCACTCCCTGATCAAGAGTCCCTCCCCAGCTTTCCTGAAGCTCCTTTAGGGACTGGAAGGGGCTCCAAGGTCTCCCTGGAGCCTTCTCTTCTCCAGGCTGAACGCCCCCAACTCTCTCAGCCTGTCCTCACAGCAGAGGGGCTCCAGCCCTCCCAGCATCTCCGTGGCCTCCTCTGGACCCCCTCCAACAGCTCCATGCCCTTCTGATGTTGGTGGCCCCAGAGCTGGAGGCAGCACTGCAGAGGGGTCTCCCCAGAATAAAGCAGGGGGGCAGAATCCCCCCCCTCACCCTGCTGGCCATGCTGCTGGGGTTGCAGCCCAGGCTGTGGTGGGCTTTCTGCACTCACATCCAGTTTCTCCACCCCCCAGTGCCCCCAAGTCCTTCTTGGCAGAGCTGCTCTTCATCCCTTCGTCCCCAACCTGCTCTGAGACTGTGTGGTTGCCCCAACCCAGGTGCACGACCCTGCCCTTGGCCTTGTTGAACCCCACGAGGTTCACACAGACCCAACTCCTCCAGCCTTGTCCAGGTCCCTCTGGATGGCATCCCATCCCTCAGGCGTGTCAACCGCATCGCTCAGCTTGGTGTCATCAAACGCCATCCATCTCGGGAAGGGAAGGAGAGGCAGCAGCTCCCACGTTGCTGCTGTGTCCCCAGTCTATCCTGCCTCAGGGATTTCTGCTTTTCTCACCCAGTGAAAGGGTGTCAAGCCGCCCCAGCACGTTGGTTTGCTGCTGGTGAGCGTGCTGGGATTACCGCTCCGGTGAGTCAAGCCCGAGGTGGCTGGGTAAGCATTTCAAAGAGACAGAACCTTTCCAATTACCACAAAAGGTCTAACCTCGGAAAGAGGGAAAAATAACCTAATACCCTTGATGGGAAAAGAAACCCATGAGTAATCCACTCCGGGAACAAGCAGAACAGGAGACGGGACACCCGAGCGGCCACACTTTTCATTTCTTCTGCTAAATTCCCTATTTCACCTGCTAGAAAAAACCAGTGGAATGCTCAGGAAAGGGGATGATGCGAGTGAAGATGGTTGTTTCTGATTTATGCATCCTGTTTTGGGGATACTGGTGGTAAGAGGACACACCGTCCATCCCCAAATGCCTCCAGGCTGGATGGGGCTTTGAGCAACCTGGTCTAGAGGGAGGTGTCCCTGTTCATGGCAGGGGGTTGGAACTCAACGATCTTTAAGGTCCCTTCTAACCCATTCTATGATTCTAAGTATCTGCTGGGAAAAGCTGTTGAGTTTGCTCTCTTTGCACTTCTATAGATGAAACATGGATGTTCCCAGGGTGAAAAATTATTTCCGGCAAATCTGGTCAATGCCCAAGTCTTCCTCTGTTCTCCAGCCACCACCCCCTGGTCCAAACCCTGAGCGGAACAGGGAAGCAGAACAATGGGTACAAAGTAACAGGCTTCCTTGCTCCCAAAGAAATCAAAAATGAAATAATAACAATAAAAATAAATTCCCAACTGAGTAAGCTGCTCTACCCAGGCTGTAGGCAGCTGCCTGCCCGGCTCGGCTGCCTGGTATACCTGTCGTTCTGGTAGACCTCCACGCTGCTGTTCAGTTCCTCCAGCTCCTCCTTCAGCAGCTGCAGGTTGGAGTTGACGTAGCTTAGCTCCAAGGCAACCGTCTCTTTGACCTTGTGGTTACTGGTGGCCCTGCAAGACAACACCGTGTGGATCAAACCTCCCCCGTTTCATTACTGTCTTTATTTATCAACACTTGACTGCATTATAAACAGAGATTAAGTTATCGAGCAGCACAACACCGCATGCATCCATCCAAACCTCCCATGCTCCTCACTCTGCACATGACGGGGACTGGTGAAGCCAGAGCATCCAGCCTGCTGTGCCGTGGAGTTTGAGGTCAGCCAAAATCATAGAACCATGGAATGGTTCAGGCTGGAAGGGACCTTAAAGATCATCAAGTTCCAATCCCCTGCCATGGGCATGGACACCTCCCACTAGACCAGGTTGCTCAAAGCCCCATCCAGCCTAGTCTTGAACACCTCCAGGGATAGGACAAAACTCATTATAGTGTTGCATCCTGTTCAGATGAACCTGCTGCTTCTCCCCTGAATCAACCTTCCTCTTGCCCATCTATGCTCCTACCTCCAGTGCAGCTTCAGATTTGGCTCACCCGCACCAAATAGAACTGCTTGATAGTTGGGTTTGAGGAAATATCATGGTTTCGGCTGGGACAGAGTTGACTTTCTTGCTCACATCTGGCAGAGTGCTGCGTTTTGGGTTTGGGATGAGAGTGCTGTTGACAGTCCACTAATGGGTTTGGGTTTTTTTTTAAGCACTCAAGGCCTTTTCTGCTCCTCACACTGTCCTGTCAGCAAGTAGGCTGGGAGGGCACAAAGAGTTGGAGGAGACATAGCTGGGACAGCTGACCCCAACTGACCAAAGGGATAGTCCATCCCATATGACATCATGCTCAGTCTATAAATCTGGAGGAAGGAGGAGGAACAGGGGAACATTTGGAGTTATGGCATTTGTCCTCCCAAGTAACCATCACGTGTGATGGAGCCCTGCTTTCCTGGAGATGGCTGAAGATCTGCCTGCTCATGGAAAGGGGGTCAAGGATCTCCTTGTTTTGCTTTGCTTGCATGTGCAACTTTTGCTTTACCTGTTAAACAGTCTTTATCTCAACCCATGCATTTTTTCTCACTTTTACTCTTCCAGTTCTCTCCCCATCTCACTGTGGGGGCACTGAGTGAGCACCTGTGTGGTCCTAATTCCTGGTCCGTGACAGGAAGAAAAACATCTTATTTTGGGGTCCAAATAACCCTCTCTGCGCTCACCCATTAATAGAGCCAGACCCTCCTCTCCCTTCCCCACTCCTGCACGTTCCCGAGATGTAAACATCGAGGATTGATTTCAGCTGCCTGCTCCCTGCAAAGACAAGCTTCCAGGCCGATTATACCCTTCTTATCTGCTTCCAAGGAAAGCAGGGAGAGATAACCCAGAGTCGACAGCGTGCGGTCATTGGCTGAAAGGGGCTCTGGCTACTCACACTAAATCACATCGAAAAAACCCACGTGTACAAGCTCAGCTCAGCCAGGGCAACACTTTCTCCCAGTTTTTTTCAGAGCATGGTGCCTTGTGTTTTTTTTACGGACAGAATTCTTCAAGGGCATTTCCCTGACCTGGCAAAAAGAAGCTATGCTGTTTTTCCTTTAAGATGCTGATCTTTTAGTGTCTCCTCCCCTGACTCCCTTTCCTGGGATTTCCCAAGACCAATGAATTTTTTTAGTTTAAACAATCAAAGCAAAACCACAGCAGGTCCAAAGATCTCTGCGGCCACTTCCATTTGAACACCCTTTGGCATTTCTGCTATTCCCCATACGGTATCAGGACAGTAATCACTCTTTTTCCCCATAAACCAGTATTTAATCACTAATTTAGTCCTCCACACATCACAACACCTCCAGGACACAGAGGTGCATTACTTCTGTCGCTACAATTTTCATCCAATCTGAATTAAAGAGAGTTTTATCTTCTTGCTCCCAGCTGGCAACAATATTTATATACTTCATTTTTTTAATGTCTTAGGTTACCAATAGCTGATTTGCAACCCAGCCATTCCAGGGGAACATTTGCACACATACAGGATATATTTCTGAATAAAATATTCGGCAGCAGAAAAGAACTATCAGCTTCCAAAGCCCAATGTTTGCTCTGCAGGACTTTACACACACGTGCCAAGTTTTTCCGGGATCTGTCACCAGGTCAGGGTTTTAAAGCCTGATATCAACTGGGGGGCCCTTCAGTTTGCCCTCTGCAAGTGCTGGAGGTGGCAATTAAGAGCACAGCACCTCTCAGAAAGGTAATTTAGGGGAGAACTCAATCAACCCCATCTCCATATGAGCACACAGAGCCTACGTGTCTCCATAAGCCTCCTCGGTGAAGTTATCAGCTGTTTGCTTAGCAAACACCAAACAAAGATTTCTGCTTGGTTTTTTTTATTGTAATTTCTTTTACGGAAATTGGTTTATTGGCGACACCTTTATCTCCCCAATTGCTCTGCTCAGCCCCGGTATTTGAACAAGAAAAGGAAAAGGTTTCTGCTGCCTCTGCCCATTTATTTATCCAGCAAACAAACCCTCTCAACGCCCCTGAGCAAACACCACGTACATTATTTTTTTTTTCCAATACACCATTTACGGTAACCTCGCCAGGAAAGGAGACCGATACACTGAAGACAAGAGTTCAGGAGATTATTATTTTTTTTAAAGTACTGAGAGTTGGGGTATTTTTTTTTTTTCCAGAGGCAAAGAAACCAGCGAGTTCAGCTGCAAATTCTGCTCCAGGCTGGGCAACCCAAAGCTTTTCTCCATTTGCATTTAGCACTGGTAAAGAATAACACAAAGGAAGTTTCTCTGTGCAACTCAAGCCTATAATTTTTAAGCAATAATCTTTAGACTTACAACATAATCCCCCCCCTTCAACCTTTAATTTCAGGCACAAGCTTGATTTATTTTTTCTGCCCTCCCCAAATTTCCCAAGTTTCATAAGCTCCCAGCACCGTAGCGCCCAGAAACCCACGTTATTACTCAGCTGCAAAGTGGACTTGTGGGAGGGAGGAAAAGTGGCTGCTACCAGAGGACATTCAAACTGCTGATCCAGCAAAAAAGGAGGAAAAAAAAAAAAAAAAGAGCCCCCATCAGTGCATTTCCCCAGCTGAGTAATTAAGATGTGTTTTGCATCACATTTTTGCTCACTCCCCTGCATCCGCCTCAAAGCCCCGCTGTTTGCACCAAAACCTGGGCCAGGCGTGTTTTTCTGCTGAGCCAGCACATTTCCCCTTATTTTTTTATCATAAAGGGGAATCGCGCACGTTGGGATTTCAGGGCTTTTTTTTTTTTTTTAATTAGACGAGGCATGGTTGAAGCAGTGGGGCTTCAGTTGAAGTATCATTTTTTCTTATACTTTAGTGGAGTAACTATCACTCCCTTCTTCCAGGTGCACACACCACAGATGTTAAATCATTCCAGTTCAGAAGTGAAAAGTCAATTTCATTTTGTTAGGGGGAAAAGAAATAAATCAAAGAACTGGAAAAATATGCCCCCCCCCAAGAAAGCTACTTTAAGGCAGCCTTATGATATTTTCTTGTACTAAGACACCTGCCCACCCTGCACACGTGCTTCAACATCCTACAGGGATGTGAGACACACGCAACAGCTACTAAAAAGGTCATTCCCAGGTTAAAAAAAGATGGAATAGCTGCAAAACAAATCATGCAGTTGCATCATGAACACTCTACAAGGGAAGGCAGTTCTGCACCGGCTCTACTCGTGCTGGACAATCTGAAAACCATACAAAGGCACCAAACTTTTGCACCGTCCCATAAATGCATCCTCCCAATGGGGGGGGGAAGAACCACTGGACCGTGACCATCTGCAAAGACAGACCTGAATTTTCAGCTTCTGCTCTGGTGGAAGCCTTTGGGGACGGGGATTTTTGGAACTAAAGCTGGATTTGACCCACTTGCTGGGGTTATCAAGCAGGAGTTTTGCAGTCCAAGCTCAATCCCGGTTCACCGTTTATTCCCATTATTCCATCTGCTCACACCCTGCTTTGCACTAGGCTTCCACGACATTAAAATTGTAATTTTTCATTAAAATGCCTAGCGTTGTACTCAATGGAGGGCAGGCATTTCTACGATGAATGCTACAAGGTCAAGGGCAGACTGAGGAAACCCCAACTATAGCCATAGCAGTACCAGTATCAAGACCATATTTCCACCCCTACCCAAATCCCTGGGCCAGAGGGATGCTCCAGGGACCAGGACTCACCTGAAGAGGTTTTCTGCCCCCGCTCGCATCCTCATCTCCTTGTTGATCTGCTGGTTAATCCGCGCCCGGCGATGCTGCAGTTTGCTGCGCTGGGTCTGGGCGAAGGGGTCGCAGCCCTGCTGAGAGAGAGGGGCAGGGATCTCACCAAAAAAAAAAACCTCCACCGTTTTGGGATTAAAAGGGGCACTTTCAGAGCTCAACACTGCACTTGAAATACAAGTTTATTTTATTTAATAAACCATTATCATAGAATGGTTTGGGTCGGAAGGGACCTTAAAGACCATCCAGTTCCACCCCCTGCCCTGGGCAGGGACACCTCCCACCAGACCAGGTTGCTCAAAGCCCCATCCAACCTGGCCTTGAACCCCTCCAGGGATGAGGCAGCCACAGCTTCTCTGGGCAACCTGGGCCAGGGTCTCACCACCCTCACAGCAAAGAAGTTCTTCCCCAGATCTCATCTTAATCTCCCTTCTTTCAGTTTAGAACTGTTCCCCCTCATCCTATGGCTCCCCTCCCTGATCCAGAGTCCCTCCCCAGCTTCCCTGGAGCCCCTTGATGGACTGGAAGGGGCTCCAAGGTCTCCAGGGAGCCTTCTCTTCTCCAAGCTGAACAACCCCAACTCTCTCAGCCTGTCCTCCCAGCAGAGGGGCTCCAGCCCTCCCAGCATCTCCGTGGCCTCTCCTGGCCCTGCTCCAACAGGTCCATGTCCTTCTTATGTTGGAAATCCCCAGACCTGGATGCAATACTCCAGGTGGGGTCTCCCCAGAGTGGAGTGGAGGGGTAGAATCCCCCCCCTTGTCCTGCTGCTCACGCTGCTGGGGATGCAGCTCAGGATGTGGTTGGCTTTCTGGGCTCATATTTAGAAAAGGTTTCCCAAATGCAAGAGGGTAAACAGGAATTAGGCATCTCCTCTCCAGGGCCTCACCATCCAGACAGAAGACAAGACCCAGGGGGGCTGCAGATGAGCTCAATATAACCCTTGAGCTCAGGAACAGATGTGACCCCACCATGTCTATAAGTCTACAGGGGGTTCAAGCGCAGGCAACAAGTCAAGAGTTCACGGGGGTGGAGAAATGAGTTTCACAAAGCGGTAAATTAATTCCATCCCTGTCTCCTTCCCTTGGCTTCAGCTCGGACTTTCTGCCGACAGGGAAAACATGTTCAATCTCCGACTTCAGGAAGTAGCAGAGGGCAATATCCCCTGTCTCGTGGGGGCAAGAGGTTGTTATGGGATGCCCCAGGCAGAGAGGTTGTCACGAGGAGGGGCTAGAACCCAGGGCCACAAAAGCTCTGCCGAAGCAGAGATGACTTCCATTGTGTGAGGAGAGGTTCAGATGGATGAAATGAGTCTCTAAAAGATCCCTGGATTAAAAAAAACCAAAACCAACACTTTCAGGAGGACACAAGGCTAGGCAATTTATGAGACCTTCAAGCCTGCGTTTCATACACCAGTGCAAAGCACAGGCAGATCCCTCCAAGAACATACCAAGATCCACTGTAGCACCAAAAGAAATTCCTCAAAGCCACTGTTTCACACTCTTGTCTCCCTTAGAACTCCTATATTTGATCTGCACACCAATCTTACCCTGCTCCCCACTGCTTTACCTCCATCACCACTTCCAAGATGGTGTGTCACCTGCCTCCACCATCAAGAAAAGGTTTTGCCACCCGAGAGACTCTACAGAGCTCCAACAGTGCCCACTCTCATCCTGTCCAAAACAACTTCTCAGCTAATTTCTGTCACATAGGGGTCTTGGTGGGCTTCACCAAGTCTCACCTCATCCTCCAGGATGGGTCACAACAGTCCCAAATTTAACAAGCCAGGGCAATGCTTGGTTACCTCTCCAGAAAACACTGTAGGTCCCAGTGTTACTCTAGGAAAACTTACTTCTAACAAATTATTTGATTTTTCTGGGGAAGCAGGGAAGGAAAAAAAGAAGTCCTTGCCCAGAAAAGTATGAGGCCAGCTTTGATTAGTCAGTAGGGAAAGGAAAAATTTGTGTTTTCATGGACTTCAGCTTTCTGAAAATTATTTTCTCATATTTGAGATCCGCTAAGTAGCATCCCCTTTGATAAAGGGTTTGGGATTAGCATTAGCATTTTCATTTAAGTGAAAGACTTGAGCTCCTAATTGGAACATTGGAGAGCGAGGAATCAGTCACTCCATCTGGTCCATAAATCTACAGGCTTACTGCTTTACAGTAATCCATGAATTTGTTGAAATTAGTGAAGGAATAAGCTGAAAGCAGGAGGCCCCAATTATTCTGGAAAAGCAATTAAGTGGGATGTTAAGGAAAACACCCCAACAGCTGCACAAATCTTGGGTCAGTAGCAAATCGAGGAAAGGCTGATCCCAAAGTGCCCTGGGGAACCCATCCATCCTGCACACACCATTGGCTCCCCAGGAAAATCCAGAAATTGGAATAAAAAGGAAAAGGAGGAATAATTCCACATCATGGAGACCAACAAGGGACCATGAGAGGTTTTCTCCAGCAAGAAGGAGCTGGGTCATTGCTGAACATGGCCCCTGGAAAAAAAACAAACAACCCAACCATGCAGGCTCAAATCTGAGCACCCAGAGGCTCTCAAAGCAATGAAGACACCACTAAACTCTTGTCTAGAAAGTAGCTGCTCATGCAGATGTAGTCCAAGATACTGCACAAGTATTTCTTTTATTAATAAAAGGCTGGTAACAAACATTGTGCCTTCAACGACGTTTCTTCATACAGTGCAAGACATTAACCTATATATGGAAGTTAAAGCTTAAGGTGGGGGGAAAAGGAGCCATAAAGGGAAGCTGGTGCTTATTAAAATTTCAACAGCCCTTCAGGTTTACAGATGAGAGCCGGGTGTGCTTGTCAGCTCCACAGACACACAAGCCAAATGTGTATGCAAATTTATCCAAACACATGCAAGTGAGCAGGATCCAGGTCCCCCTTCTCTGCCTCCAGAGCCAAAAAAATCCATCCAAAACTCAACAGCCCCAGTAGCAACTGTTGGAGGTGGAAAGCACCTCTTCTCTGCCTCCAGCTCTTCTACAGGAGCTTTCTTCATCTTTGAGACCTCTCCACTTCTTGCAAAGGTTTGCTTGAAAGTGGTCAGAGGATTTTAAGATTTTTTTGAGGGGTAAGAACAGCAAAGACCACCTGAATACGTGGGCAGGAAGCCAGAGGACCTGTAGGCAAGAGATGATGGAAGAGGCACAAGTGCAAGGGCTATCCAAAACCACAGAGAAGGTCCATGAACTCCTCCTTGACTGGAGGCAGAGCAAGAAGAAACTAACTAAGAAAAGAAGCAAGATGCAGAGTGGCATGAGAAGACATTAGGATGGCTCCACAAGATCTTCAAAAACGGGGTTAAAAGCTCTTCACTGCAAAAACAATTCAGGGGTTCAGCTAATTGACTTGGCACTCCACTTCTCCCAGGCCCAGCTCACGATGACACCAAGGGGCAAAATTCAAGCGGCTACAGTGACAAACCTGATGATGGAGACACCTCTCAAGCAGGCACTGATAATCATTAATCGCTTTGACTTTCCACAAGGGCACAAAGGAACTGCCCTCCAGGAACACTTGCAAACCCTGATGAAGCTGGGGACCAAATATATTTGAACAACATCCAGGACATCACGGCATTTGGATTTGCTTAGACTAGGAGAGGGAGTTGCTGAGGTCCTCCCCCTGGGATCCAGTGATAGGACTCATGGATGGTTCAAATGGTTCGGAGCTGTACCAGGGGAGGTTTAGACTGGACATGAGGAAGCATTTCTTCACCAAGAGGGTGGTCAAAGACTGCAACAGGATTCCTAAAGAGGTGGTTGAGGCCCCAATCCTATCAGTGTTTAACACGCATTTGGAAAATGCCCTTAATAACAGGCTTTAACTTTTGGTCAGCCCTGACATGGTCAGGATGTTGGACCAGATGATCATTGTAGGTCCCTTCCAGCTGAAATAGTCTATTCTGTTCTATTCTCCCTCCAGGAGACACTTAGCCATTTGCAGATCTGCAAGGTGGTTTCCCCCCCACCCGAACACTGGGTGTCTTTTCAATCTGATCTAATGAGATAGTTACCAATTCCCATCCAGGCTCCTAAACCAACAGCAAAAAAAAAAAAAAAAAAAAAATACTGGAAAGTCAGGTATTGGGGCACCTGACGTAACTCCAAAGCCTTGTAAAGGTCTTGAGTCAGGATCTCAAGACTTGCTGCCCTTAAGGGCTTCATGTGATCTCCCTGCACCTTGCTTTCCTTTATGAAGTTGGGTGGCTGCAGTAACCCATGGAATTGCAACACATCTTGCCTCCAGAGGATCTTGCCGTTGGCCCTAAAACATCATCCCTGGCTGGCATGGGCCAATATAAGCCTCATGCCAAGGCCACTGTTGGGAATAAACAAGCCTAGTCTGCAGCTGCTCCTGGAGCATTGCAGATGCACCATAACTTCACAGATTTCGGAACAAGAAGGAAATTCAGCTCCAGAGTAAGATGCTTAACTTACGTATGAAAGGGAACACCACCACAAGCCAGAAAGGCCATATTTAAATCAAAAGGGAGATAGAGAGGCAAGAGGACAGTGTCCAACCTCCAAAAGGCTGCACTGAAAGGAAACCAACATTTTGCCTACGCCTCTACTCTCCCAAGTTGCAACCAAAAGCTAAAAACTACAGCACAGAGCTTCTAAAGTGGTGACTGATTTAAGCATGCCTTACATAAGGGGAGCACAGTGGGAAAAAAAATCCCACACCAAAATCCACTGTCCGCTTATAAAAGGGATTTTCCTTGCTTAATTCAAGCCCTTGAGGTCAACCTTCCCTTAAGGTCAGAAGAAAGACGTGTTATTTCCACCAGTCCATCTGGCTTTGGGGGGCAGCTATGGATATCAACAGAAAAGAGAGGTTTGGTGCTTCAGAAGTGGCCCAGGTTGAACGCAAGATTTTTTAGCCCTTCCAGTTTAAAGCTTTTACTGGGGAGAAGCAAGAACATAACTCTTCCAGTAAGAGACTATAAATCGTGTAGCAGCAAGGGAAGGGCACAGCTCACATGTCCACAGAGTACTGTGTATGTTAAGAAAGCCATGAGAATGGATGTGGTGCAGGTCATTAGGTCACAGGAGTTGTGTCCAGCGCTGAAGTTTATTGCCTCTGACAAAGCGGGATTAGAGCCAGTATTATTGTAGCGAGGCTCAATTTCATGCTCCGAAGACATCTGCCAAATAACATCCCGTTCAACCCTCAGCACGGAAAGATGACAGCATTATAGAGAGCACCCGGCCAATGCCTCTACGTAAGGGAGAAAAGGGAAGAGGCCAGAAGACCCCCTTCCAGAAAAGGCCAAGACAAACACATCCCCTTTGAGGGACATCAAGGCTTCTGCCAACTCAAACCCTATCTTTGAAGGGAACATATACAATGACATAATGGTGTCGTTAACTCCCCAATGCCTCTTCCAGTTCAAGAGCAGCCATCTGGGGTGCTAAATAGGGCAATTACATCGTTAGGTTTCCTTGTATAAGCAAGTCCTTAGGGAATGTTTCTTTAGAGATGATCACCAAGTGTACTTTGCACTTCGTGTCTCCAGTAAACACAAGGAGATGACGCCTGGCTATGTCCTGGGTGACACACAAAGGCACACCTAGAGCAGTGTTTGTGACCCTGGTGCCAAAACAAGGCCAGGGCTTCCCAGCATTAATGACAGAAAAAACTAATCACCTGTAGGAAGAGGCGGATGCCAGCAAGTCCAAAGGGCAAAGCCAGGCACAAAGGGACTAATTTCTGCTCTTTCGTTTCTGCTAGAAGAACGGGAATGCGGTCGCTGGAAGCAACTGAGCAAAAGCAAAAATTAAGCACATGAAGTGATCAAAGGACAACTGTGAGCTGTCAGGACACGTAGCTGTGAGTTTAGTTACAGCCCCAATGGGTATTGCAGTAAAAGGTCCTAACTACCTGCAGAGCATGGCTGGATCCCGGGAGGTGCTTCACAGCCTTCCTGCTGAAGCCTGGACCAAGCTGTGCAACCTCCAAGACTGGCTTTGGCCACACAACAGCCACCAGGATTATTCCCAATTAAAGCAGCCTGAGAGTGCTCACAGAATACCAGGAAAAACTAAAGAAGATCAATTTACGCGTAGGCTGGAGGTATCCATAATAAAGCAGTGGTGAGATGAGTCATCACCTGGTGCTGACCTAGGCTCTACAGCCAGCCCCACAGCCAAGTGGACAACCTTCACATCCCCAAAGACAGGGAAGTCCAAGGAGAAAACTGTGAGGAACACGGGGCACCAACCACCCCTGTATCGCTGCCACGTGGGTATAAAATCATACATACACCCTTGGTGTTGGCCAACGCAATACAGAAGGGATGAACTGTTGCTTCAGAGAAGTCAGGCATCTTTCCCCCCAATCCTCTCTCCTTTTTCCATGAGGGAATGACCCTGTTTCATAGAAATCAAATTATCTGCCCTCAGATTTGTCATTAAGGTCATGCACTGCACATGGGCAGTAGCATGTCTGCACCGCAGCCCTGGTACCCTGGTCCAAGCTGAGATCCAGCCTCACAACGCAGAGCGACGTGCTTGAGATTGGCCAACCAGAGCTCTGGGCCACAGCTGAGGACTAATGGCAGGATTAGGCCCATCTCACCTTCCGCTGCTCAGACCAACTCAGGAGATGGTGGACACCATGAATAGGTTAAGCGTAACCCAGCTGCTTTTGGCAAAGGTACCCGTGATGCTCAGCTGCTACATCCCCCGAAGCCTCAACTGCCTTCGGCATTCCCATTATCCCATACTCCCAGACTATTCCATATGTTCCTTAAAGCCCTAAGGATTATTTTGTTTTAATTTAATGATTTATCCCTTTCAGGAAATAGGCAGTATATTGCTTTTTTTTAAGCGAGGGAGTCAAAAGGCATCAAGAGTGTTACTATTCAACCTTTCCCCAGGGAAGGAAGGGGACATGGTTCAACTCTTCTGTTGGACAATCCTTTGGGATTTCACTCATTTGACCTCCCCAGTGCTGCCTTGTTCCCTCCTCACACCAACCAGTTGCTGAAGTTGGTTGTTCAGGCCATAAATACACCCCTCAGGTGAAACAGCAGAGCTCTGCTGGAGCCTAGCTCCCCATGTCTCACCTCTTCTTCTCCTACTCCAGCAGTTCCCACAAAAGCCATCCCAGGCGCTCCTTCAGCACACACACACAGAGAACTGGCAGTATTTATTATTATCAATAAATAAAAAAAACTTTGGAGCCAAAGGCAAAGCCAAACAAGGCTACAAAACAAACCTGAGATATCTCAGTTTGACAGTCGATAGCCACAAGGGCCACACTCCAGATAGAGCCACAGCAACCTTTGGACATCATGAGTCATCTCATCTGCAAACTGTTCTCTCATGCAGAGGGGAACTCCGTTAGGTAGGATTCATGGGCAATGCCAAATCCACACCAGTGCTTCATATGGCTTGTTGTTAACCTTAAAGGTCCCCAGTCTTCAGAGCTCTCTGCTAAGCAAGTCCTGGGTGGTGGTGAGCTCCTACAGCATTCAACACCACCAAGTGAGTGACCAACCAACCTTTCCAGTACTACCAGTCTTTGCTCACAATGCAATTAAAGAAAATGGCACATGAAGGAGCACGAGGTGCTAAAGCACAAGGAAATCATACAGCTTGGACCCAGGAAGCCTTCAACCCCAGCAGGGATGGTGGATGAAGAGCCCAAAAGCAGTGCTTGGGAAGGTCAAGCACCAACCACCAAGAGTAATTCAGGCAGAGGTGGGCAACTCCGTGTGAGTTGGTCAAGTCCAAGCTGCATTTGTTCTCCACTAATTCACCCAGTTTCTACAAGGACATCAACATTCCCTCTGTAGTAAAAGGTTGAGCAAGAGACCCGCATAGAAACAAGAAACAGCCAAAGATGACAACAGTTTCTGCAACTCTAAGAAGAGCTGACACCCAAACTACCACTGGCATTAACAGAGGTACCCTCAGTCTATGTCCACAACCCTCTGTGTTGAGCACGTGGTCTACAGGCAGAACCTTGACCCTGTAGGTTCTACCCAGTAAATGCTTACAGCATCTCCCATTTGGAAAAAAAAAAAAAAAAATAGGCAGGCACTTATTTTCATCCACTCTCCAGAGCAAAAATACCTCCTAACAGTTTTGTCCCCCCAAAAAAGGGATGTTTCCAAGTTCCCAGATGATCCAGCAGCTGGAAAACACGCTGTAGAAATAAGGTAACTGGAACATCAAGCTCTCAGCACTGGTTTTATTTCCAGAACCGCACTGGTCTAAAAGCTATTTTGATGGAGTCAGAGCTGTCAACTGGGATTATTGCAACTTTGCAGCCCACGAGTTTTTGAGTCGGGCCAGCACAGGACAAGTGGCCAAGTGACCCCGGTTTAGCCACGTTAGCCCGTGGGAGAGAAAGAGCGAAACAAAAGCCGGAGAACCAATCCACACACAAAAGCAGGCTTTAAAAATGCTCTTTTTTACAAGATTATCGATAATTTCCTTCTCCTCCCAGCCAAAGGCCTTTCAGAAAGTAATATGGGGGGGTTGTTACTGCAAAACAACCAGTAGGTCACAAATGTTTTTACTCCCCTGAATGTCTATTGATATATAAAAAGTCCCTATCATGAAACTAATCTCATGAGGCACTCCGGCTGCAAGCTGTTTTTCTGTGGGAGACATTACCAGCTAAAACCTCTAAAACCTTTTATTGAGAATATGGTTACATCACACAGCCTTTTAACAAATGAGTGGAGGATTAAGGTTTTAAATTTCCCAACGAAGTGGCCTCACTGTTGGCTAATGCACTCAGGAAGAGGAAGGAAAAAATAAAACGATGGAGAATATAAAAATCTGGGGGGTTGGGGGTTTTTAAACAGCAAAATCTGCACCCAGAGTTTGAATTTGAGGAGTGTGGAAGCGCTTGGGGGAGCTGGGGGAGGCACAGGGCACCATGAGAGCTGGGGCAGGGAGCCAGCAGGAAACAGATGTATTAAATCTTCAGCCCCAGTACGTAAACCCTGGCAAAGAAAAAAAAAAGAAGAAAAAAAAAAATCACTGTTGCAGAAGCATTCAGGATCCTCTTGGAAGGGAACAAGCATGAAGTGGCCCCATCCACAGCCTCTGATGCTGTCAGAGTTAAAAAAAAAAAAAACAAAACAAAACCACCTAGAAAAACCTATAGTGATAGTTTCTTTTAAATAAAAGCTGGTATCAGTAATAGGAAATCTAATCAGGTGTTTTGGTTTGTTTTTTTAATTAAAAAAACCCTAATCATGTTATGACAAATGCTGCATATCCCCAGCCAGTTTTCCTCCCCCCCCCCTCCAGAGCTTTGCAATATTTTCCTATGTTGCTGCTCTCCTCTGTGCTACTGTCTGACGGATCCAAACAGGGATCATACAAGGGAAATGGTGTGTCTGGATGCAGAATAAATTGGAAAAAAAAGAAAACAACCAACCTCCCGTTAATCTTCTCTTAAAAGCAGCACCTGCTATTTAGACAAGGCCCTGGGTAAACTCCAACCTGGTTTAAGGTTGCAACCTCTTTAGCTGCAGCCGGGAGAGGCCGGGCTCGAGTGACTCAAGATCAGATTGATCCTTGTTCTGCCAAGTTTGTGATTCCAACACTTGCTCAGGGGGGAAAAAAAAATAAAAAAAAA
>JAHREE010000461.1:960700-1039347 GCA_033628505.1 Tringa tobata | reverse complement strand
TTTTTTTTTCTAATTATAATTTCTCAGCTAAGCCTTGTGGTGACTTTAAAATCCTAATTACAGGGAGGAGAGGTGCTTTCAGATTTTATTTGCCTTAAGATCATAGGTGTCAGTAGTCCGGGGTGATGTTCTCCTAGCTATGAACGTGGTGTGGTGTGAGCTCCTCCTCTGGAGCTTTGTGTGCTTTTTAAAAAAAAAAAAATAAAAATAAAATGCAGTGATGTCTGGGGAGGAAAGGGCTGAGTGTTTTAGCCCCTGCAGCCTCTTTGGTGTGACCTGAGCAACCTTTGTGGCTCAGCGGTGGGGTCTCTGTGCCTGTCCCTGTGGATTTGACTGACCCATCCATCCTTTTGTTCTCCCCGTGTCACCACACCAAGCATGTCCCCTTGAGTTGAGTCCCCTTTCCCCGAGCTGGGTTGCAGCCTGCCTTGTCTGAAAGCATGGGGAAACTGAGGCAGAAGCAGAGAAGAGAAGGTTTCACCCAGCTTTTGTGGCAACCTCGCTGCTCGCAGAGCATCCTCCTGATGTGACCTCGGGAGAAGGTCCCAGAACCCCAGGGTGGGGATGGTCTCGTGAGTCTCCCTTCATCTGTCTCAGGTGGGAAGAGGAGAAGAAAGAAGATGGGGTGAAGTGGACGCAACTGGAGCACCGAGGACCCTACTTCGCCCCCCTCTACGAACCGCTGCCTGATGATGTACAGTTTTATTACGATGGTAGGTCCACCTTGTGATGCGACCTGGGGTATGTGGACTTGTCTTCTGCCTGGCCAAAGAGATCTTTTCTTGTATGGGTGGGGGGGGGGGAAGTACCACAGACCACAAATTATTAAAGGACCTAAATATCCCATTGGATAAAGCCTGAACTGTGGGCTGTGGGTTAAATCTGGAGGTTTTTTGCACCTGGTAGGAGTTGTGGGGTTATTGGAGCTAATGAGCCCCTGACAGTTGCAGGGTGCTTCGTGTGTCCCCTCCAAGCAGAGCACCCTGGGACAGGGTGAGGGTTCCTGCAGCTGGTTTTAGGGTGCCATAACACAGACACGTGTGGATCTGGGACTTGCACCTCTTCTCACAGCCTCTTTTGGCTGCAGGACATGCGGTGGTGGGGCTGGACCCCGAGGTTTCTCAAGGGGAAGAAATGCATCAGTTGTCCTCTAAGACATTGCAGGGTTTGGCTGGATTGCTCCAAGCTCTTGGTCACAGCTCCCCATTTTGTCCCCAGGGCTGCCATGCGTTGCCTTACAGCAACTCAGTGCATCAGTGAAGGGGTTGAGAGATTGGCAGGACAGATCCAGGTCTCTGCTGTCCTCCTTGGTTTCCCACCGTGCTTCCTGGGCTGTTTTCTCCCTGAACTGTTTTCTTGACGGATCACGGGGAGGAGGCAAGAAGGACCTTGGGGCTTGACCAAAGGATGCTGCGGGTTAGAGGGGACAGCAGTCCCATGGGGTCTTGGACCTCCTCAGCCCTCTCACTAGGACTTGCTATTCCTTGTGGGTTTTTTACAGGAGGAAAAAAAAAATGGCCAAAATTTGGAGGAATTAGGTGTCTGGCAACGCTGTCACCAGGGGGCACTGCTGGGACATCGGTGGGGCTGTCAGAATTTTTTGTTTATTTTTCCATCTATGAGGCTGTCAGACTTTTTTTTTGTTTGTTTTTCCATCTATGAGGAGGAGCCCTGGCAGCTCTGTGTAGTCCTGCATAGGATTTGGACCTCTGAGCTGTTGGAGACCCATCTGTGTGTTGTGTGCATTTGGGATGGTGGGATTTTGGGTGACCTTGGCTTGTTTGCTAAGAGGTGTTACCTTTCCTGGATGAAAAAGTGGTTGTGGACAGGCAACAAGGCTGAGTAGGAAAGGACCACAGCTGAGCTGGTGTATGTAGGTTCTGATGGGACCACTGTAAGGCTGTGATCCACCATGCCCTGCAGTTCAGGTGGAGGTCAGGAAGCCCAAAAACTAGAGTGCCTGGTGCAGACAGGATTGAACCATCCCCTGGAGCTCTTCAGGGTGTTTTTCCTGCAGTGTACCTAGAAAAGCTTTTTCAAAGTCTTGGTTTCTTTGGAGGGGTCGAGGGTGTTCCTTGGCTTCACTGAACTTCATTGCTGTAGCAAAAGAACTCAGGAGAAGACTTTGGCTTTGCCATCTCCAAGAAGTGATCCAAGACCCACCGGACAGCTATGAGAGGCTCTTGCATCTCTATCCATTGCACAAATCTCAGCTTTGAGCTTCCCATGATCACTCTAGGAAAGGATTTGAGATGAAACCTTTCCAAGTGGGATCCTGGCTATTCAATGATCATGGTGAGAAAGCAAACCTTTCAGTGATGTCCTGTGAAGTCATTAATTCGGGACTCATCACGGCATGGTGGCTGCTGAAAGCCACGTGGCTCAGTGACCTTAACATAAATCAGGATTTTTCACTCTCCTGGAGAAGAAAATGAAGTGTGTGATTGCAGATGGGCCGCAGCAGCATCCTGCTGTGCCACGTGCTCTGGGTATTGATCTGCAGATGAGGTGCAGGGGGGTGCTGAGGCCTTGCCAGTGTCTCTTCTCCCCCCTTGTCCCTGTTTTGGCACTGTGGTGAGCATGGGGACTCACTGACCAACTGCCTGGGGCTGCAGGGTTGGGCTATCCCCATAACTGATGCTAAAGGTCTTCTCTTTTCCTAGGCAAACCCCTGAAGCTGAGCCTGGCCACGGAGGAAATTGCCACCTTCTATGCCAAAATGCTCGATCATGAATACACGACCAAGGAGATCTTCCAGAACAACTTCTTCAACGACTGGAGGAAGGTACCTTCCCTGCGAGGGCTTCCTCGCTGTCCATCCTCAGCATTAAACCTGTCATCCCCAGGCAGACCCTCGGCTGTGGTGTGGGATGGAAGGGATGAGGCTTCTTTGTGGCTTAGTTCTTCAGTTATAATCACATGATTGTGAGATCCTAAATGATGTGATTTATTTCCTTGCTTCTTGTGGGTTTGGGCTGGGGCTTGCTGTCTGCGGCCTCCTGGAGGACTTCACACTGGCACTTGTGCTTCCTCTGAATTTCAGTGATGCTACTAAAAAGCAAACAGGCTTGCAAACAGCTTCACAAACAGTTTGGGGGATGTGTCCCTCTGAATGATTCACCGTGTGGTCCCACAGCACCGTGGCTCAGTCCCCAAATACCAGCAAGATGTCTACTAGGGCAAGCTGACGTGTCCCCAGATACCTTTTGGGGCTGCTTCTGCAGTCCCTGCAGGCTGCCACGGCAGCTTTGTCTACCCTTGGTTGATGTGGCTAGGATAGCTGGGGGTGGCTGCTTCCTTCTGATTTTTCTGAAGAACTGGCATGTGGGTCTCTATTTCCTTTTCTGTGAAGGAGAGGCGTAGGCAGCACCTTTGTATGGAATTAGTCTTGCCTCCTGGCTTCACCCAGCCCCTCTCATCTCTTGCTCAGGAGATGACCTCGCAGGAGCAGAAGATAATCAAGGAGCTGGACAAGTGTGACTTCAGGGAGATCCACAAGTACTTTGTGGACAAAAGTGAGGCACGGAAAGCACTCTCCAAAGAGGAGAAGCAGGTGAGGACTGTTTCCCATGACATCTGGGACTGGCTGATGTGTTTTGGGACCAGCCTGGGGTATTTTGACTCCTGCTTCTCTCCTTTCCTGGTGTTATGTTCTGACCTGGTACCTCTTTGGGCTGCTCTGTCTCCGTTATCATCACACACCCCCATTCGTTGAGTTTATCTGTAGATGCTGCATGCTTCATGGCTTTGCAGGGTACCAGTCATCCTCAGACCGTGGTTTGGCATCCTGTCCAGAGGATGGTGGACCTTGCTAAGGGGGTGCTGGCACACACAGGCTTGTTCCATCAGTGTATCATGCTGGGACAGCATCACTGTGAGGGTCTGCAAAGCGGGCGGAGATGAGCTTTTTGTTGGGAGTGGGCTTGGACCCATGCTTGTGTCTTCTTCCAACCCTTTGAGCTCTGTCTTTCCAGCCTTGTCTTCCCTAGAGAAGGGAGGGTAGCGATGGGCAGGCACGAGTCAAGGGGGTTTGGTTTTGTCCTGTGGGATGATGGTGGCATGGTGCTCGTTTCAGAAACTGAAGGAGGAAGCAGATAAGATCCAGGAGGAGTATGGGTACTGCATCCTTGATGGGCACCGGGAGAAGATAGGCAACTTCAAAACAGAGCCACCAGGGCTTTTCCGTGGCCGTGGTGACCACCCCAAAATGGGCATGCTGAAGAAGAGGATCATGCCAGAAGATGTTATCATCAACTGCAGCAAGTGAGTTGCCGTGGAAGGAGCTGAGTTTGTGGGGCTGCTTTTGGGAGTGGGGTGAACAGGACATCTCTACCTGGAGTTGCCATGGGGTTTGGCTGTCTCCTACAATCACTGTGTTTGCACGCCCTGAGGCTTGAACTCCCTGGAGCCCTTCTGTTACCTTCTGCTTTGCAGTTAGATCTGACTTTTAGTTTCTCTGTGGATGTACAGTGGCCAGGAAGCTGGTCAGGAGCTCCTGTCTCTCAGTGGTGCCCACGCTGTTCACCTGACATCAACTGCAAAAACCACAGTGCTCCTGTGGCCTCCCTGAAGAAGGGACAACTCTGTACTCCTTCCTCTGTGCTCCTCTTCTAAATGAGCCATTCCTCCTCATTTTATGGCTCCTTCGTGCTGGCTGGAAACATTGGGATACTCACTGGAGGGAGGAAAAGCAGTGATTGGGTTAAGAGTGTTTGCCCTCTAAGTTACATGGGTTGAGTTGGTCTTAAAGCACCCACATGAAGGTACCTTGTAGCCCTGGTTCAAAGCACTCCTCACCAGCCCAACAAGTTCTCCTGTTGTGCCCAGCATCCAAATGATAAAGACCCAATCATGTTGTGGAGCAATTTTGGGTGGGCTGTATGTTTTCTGTAACTAATGCCACGATGTGGTGACCATCTTTGGCTCGCTCTGAAGAAGCACTTGAGCTAATGACCTTTTTCTTCATCATGGCCTGAGGGCTGTAACTCTGCTCTGCCCACAGGGACTCTAAAATCCCAGAGCCTCCAGAAGGGCACAAGTGGAAGGAGGTGCGCTTTGACAACACAGTTACCTGGCTGGCCTCGTGGACAGAAAACATCCAGAACGGTTTGAAGTACATCATGCTGAACCCCAGCTCCAAGCTGAAGGTTGGAATGATGCTGTTGTTCAGGCAGAGCTGTTGCCTGTTGGACTATGGGCTTTTTGTCAGGTGGAAAGCAGAGATGTGGCACATCAACAAAAATGTACTACTTTTTCCCCCCCAAAAAGGGAGTAAACTAAATTAATTGGCACACCAATTGGTGAGGGAAACAGGGTGGAGATGACTGTTAAGCATGAAGCCTGTTCCAGGGAAGGGATTACTGCTGGCAGAGTCATCCTGGTGCTTGTGGGTGTCATGGGAAGGCTGTTGGAAGCCAGGCAGGGGCTGAGAGGGTCCACAAGGACCAGAATCTATGGGACTGAATTAATTTATGCTGGTAAACAGAGGAGATGGGATCACCATCTGTAGTGCCATGGGAGGGAGAGAGTGAATGCTGTGGGGAGGGAAAGATGATTTAAACCTCTTTCCAGTCCTCAAGGCAAATAAGGACACTGGGTGCAACTGAGCAAGTGCATTGTGTCAGTCCACGTTCGTTAGTGGTTTCCAAGCAGCAGAGGCCATGGCCATGCAGTGCTTGACCACTTGGCTCCTCACTTGCTGTGTGCTGGCTGGTGGAGAACACTTCCAGACTATGAGCAGCTCAGACCTGGGATCCTGGCCAAGTCTAGCATAGCCAGCAGAGGGCACAGAAACACTAGATGAGCTGTTTCTACTCTGATTTTTTTTTTTTTTTTTCCCTCAAGAAAACAATGGTTTTTGAGCAGCATTTAGATGCTGGAGGTGTTGCTGGGTCTAACTGGTAGAGGCAGAAGGAAGATGGGGCACTGAATTTTAGCTTCTCTTTCCAGGGAGAGAAAGACTGGCAGAAGTATGAGGTAGCCCGGCGCTTAAAGGATGTTGTCCACAAAATCCGTGCTCAGTACCGAGCCGACTGGAGGTCCAAGGAGATGAAGAAGCGGCAAAGAGCAGTGGCCCTCTACTTCATTGATAAGGTATCTGTAGCCTCACCCTGACCTCCTGGTCCCCCCTCCCTGGATAGTTTGGACCAAGCCCAAACCTCACCACAGCTTTTTTTTTTGGTGTTCGCTGATGGTACTAACCAGGGTTGTTCTGCATGGGGCATCAGGCAATGATCATGGAGGATGGTGACTCCTGCTATCTGGTGATGTGTTGAGGATGTGATTGCATGGCAGTGCAGGAGCTGTACTGTCCTTCCTGGACTTCACCTGCATTTGTCTCTGCATGATGGCAAAGATGCCCCCTTGGGTGTTGGATAGGTTTATTCTGAGGGGATATTTTAGGGTTGTTTTTGACCAGTGAAATAATCTCCTGCTGGAGGTGGTCACTGGTTTCCACCAGGGTCCTAACAGCCAATCAATGAGGCACTGTTCTGAGGAAGTTTTCTTCTCCCCCCCCCTTCCCCTTCCTGGTGTCTACATCCACTCTAATAACCTTGGAAAGTGGGATTGAGGTGGGGTGGGATGGATGATTCACTGTCTCCTTCCAGCTGGCCCTGCGAGCTGGCAATGAGAAGGAGGAAGGGGAGACTGCTGACACAGTTGGCTGCTGCTCCCTGCGTGTGGAGCACATCAAACTGCACCCCAAGCTGGATGGGCAGGAGCACGTGGTGGAGTTCGACTTCCTCGGGAAAGACTCCATCCGTTACTACAACAAAGTGTCAGTGGAGAAGCTGGTAAGTGGGGCAGAGATGGAGGCAGTGGCCAGCATGGCAGGTTGGTGCAGGGTTAGCTGGGTGTCTCAGTCCACTCGGTGGTCATCAGTCCCAAATCTGCATCTGAAACCTGTTGCAAAGATGCCTCCTGTGCTTTAACACCACGATGGTAGCACACACGCGAGATGCTGTAGTGCTGGGTGATGGGGGCACACACATGCTGACCCTGCCCTGGAGAAGGGAGAGAAACTTTGGGGTAGCAATTTCAAGGTTGTTCTAGTCTATGAACCATGAGAGAGAAGTCCTGCCTCCTGCTGGAGCATCCTCAGTTGACTGGAAGGTATTAGGGCTTGAACTGTCCTCATTAATGTTTTCTTTTTTTTGCTTTGCTTATGAGATGATTTTAATTGTGTTTGTGGAGTGCCAGAGATAGCAGAGATGGGGGGGAACAGCCTGTAGCACCAGTGGCTTTGAGGTCCCAGTGGCAGCCCTTGAAGTTGAGAAGGTTGGTGGTGTGGTAGGATGTGTAATACATGAGTCTGAATCAGGGTCTGTCTGGACGAGGAGGCAGATGGAGATGAGGGAGATGTCTGGGAGGAATTTGCTCATTGTCTCTGACCGGGGCCATCCTTTCCTCCTCATTAGGTGTTCAAGAACCTGCAGCTGTTCATGAAGAACAAGGACCCAGGAGATGACCTCTTTGACAGGCTTAATGTGAGTTGCCACTTCTAAGCTTTTGAAACAGCACTGGTAGTCCAGAGGGAGTAGAAGCTGTGACACCCCTGTCCAACCTGCAGGCTCCAGCCTCTGGTGCTGCATCAATGTCATCCTTTACTCTGGTTTTACCTATCTCTCCATCCAGAGACACCACCAGAACTGTTTGAACACCCTGTTGGGATACTGTGATGTTCTTTTCCATCCTCTTTCTGTGCCAGTAGCATCTCTGCCTCTCTGAATGTGTAGGCTTGGCTGCTTGCCTGCACCCACAACTAACCTGTGTCCTTGCTAGGGGGGTGGCTTTCTGCTTCTCCCCTCCTCGAACTCATCTGCTTGGGTGTGCTTTTTTTTAGCCTGGGAAGACCTGCCCATGCATGTGTTGCTTGGGGTGTTGCTGGAGGTGTCAAAACCTCAGCTGTTTGTCGCTTTTGCACCTCGCCGGCACTCAGCAGAAGTGTGAGAAGCTGGTGGAGCACAGGGGTGCTGGAGAAATGTGCTGCAGCCTTCCCTCCCGAGCTACTCCCCTGCAAAAACATCCTCCATCCTCTTCCTCAGTATGGGATATGGCGTGCTGCCACCCATGATCCCCCTCTTCCTGTGTCCCCTACAAAGCCATTTGCCCATTTTTCCTCTGAAGAGGCTGCTTCTCTCTGGTTGTGTAGGACTTATCTGTAGTAGGCTTTCTTGGTATAAGTAAGGCTTCCTCCAAACCGTAGAAGACTCCTAGCATCCTCAGTTTCCAGTCCAGCTGCAGCCCCATGTGTTCCATAGAACAGAGATATCAGATGT
Organism: Tringa tobata; assembly: GCA_033628505.1. Lineage (NCBI taxonomy): Eukaryota > Metazoa > Chordata > Aves > Charadriiformes > Scolopacidae > Tringa > Tringa tobata. Next base: position 1,031,068 of record JAHREE010000461.1, on the reverse strand, counting down.
GATATTGGATGCGAGATGTGTCCTCTTGAACGTAGATGGATAGAAATTTTTGACTTCTGGAGAAAGTCTTTGTGGGTTTAGGTGGAATTTGTGCCAGTTCTTGATAGATGAGCCTGACCCAAGGAGTAGATCTGCAAGCTATGACAGATTTAATGCCTAATTTGATTACTTAGGCTGAAGATGATTGAAAAGCAAGTGCTTTGTTGTCCTGGCTTCTGGCTTGTTCTTCCTTCCTCACTCCAAACTCTGTCCTATCTTCCTTCCTCCAGACATCCATCGTGAACAAACACCTCCAGAGCCTGATGGATGGTTTGAGTGCCAAAGTGTTCAGGACCTACAATGCCTCCATCACCCTGCAGGAGCAGCTCAAGGCACTCACTAACCGTGAGTTACTAATGATGTTTGTGATATCACCAGCAAACAACTTACTGTTGTTCTGGTCTGTTCCCTGCCTTCCCCAACTCCCAGAAAGAAGACATAGTGACACTTCCATTTACTTCCAGCTGAGGACAATGTTGCAGGAAAGCTCCTCTCCTACAACCGAGCTAATCGAGCCGTGGCCATCCTGTGCAACCATCAGAGGTCTACACCAAAGACCTTTGAGAAGTCAATGCAAAACCTCCAGGCCAAGGTGAGACAGACCAAACTGAGAGCTCCCAGACCTGATCTCACCTCTGATCTTTTTTTTTTTTTTTTGGGTGAGGTGGAGAGGCAGGGTGAGAACCTGATGCCTAAAGAGATCATGTTGATCAAGCACAGCAGGGAATGAACCAGGAATAGTGCCTTTTTCTAATCAGTACAGAGGCATCAGCAACCCAGGGGTGGAGAGGGATGGAGTAAGCTCAAATGCTGGATGAAGCACACTTGGCACAGAGCTTGGGGTTGGTTTTTTTGTGACTTGGTGTCATCAAACCAAGCTGGATGCCTTTTGCGACAGCACAGCTTCAACACCATTGGCTTGGGAGCAGGGGAACTGGTTTTCCCATCTGGCTGTTTGCAGGAGCACCAGCTGAAATTTCATGGGTCTGCTATGAAAATACTTCAAACTACCATTTTTAATGGTCCTCAGCTTCTATCCATGCTCTACTAGTGAGCTTGGGACTTTGTAGAGGTCTCTATCACTGTCACAAGCCAGTCAGTCTCAGGGAAGGTGTACACATAAGACCTGCAAATGTTTATGGCATCCATGCTGTAAGGATTTTTCAGTAAGATTCTAAGAAATGCTTGAGCTCCAGCAGATGCTGCAGGAACAAGGTGTTGGCTCTGGAGTAGGGCTGGTGAGAAATTGAGGAGCAATGTGGCAAAAGAAAGGGCAAGAGGGGAGGCAGCTGAAACCTCCAGGGAGGGCAGGAGCATGGGTTGACTTGGTATTTACCTTCACAGATTGATGCCAAGAAGCAACAGATTGAGGAAGCCCAGCAAGAGCTGAAAAAAGCTGAAGAGGAGTTTGAAGACACAAAAGATGCCAAAGCAGAAGCGTGAGTGACTCTTCCTTATAATCCTCTTTAGCAGAGGGATCTCTGTGGAGAAGGCCTGCAGGTGGGGATGGTGTGGTCCAACACCCTACGTGCAGCTCCTCAGAACAGAGATGGTCACGTTGAGTATCTGGTGCCTTGTGGCAGCCTGGTAGATGGGTGGAGGCCTTGTGGAAGTTTCCTTGCAACAGTGGCATTGTGAAGAGGTCCTCCAGGGGAATTCCTTTGTGATAGGACATACCTCACTGCATACTAAGACCTCAGCCCTTGGACTTAACCTGCAAATGTCATGGTGCAGAGGATGCCATGCTTGAGCTTGGATCTGGGGATACACACACTGGCCTGTTTTTCTTGTGGGACACTTCAGTGGTGGATTGTGACCTACCTGATCTCCGCAGTAGTCATTGCATGGGGTCTGTACAAATTTGCTCCCCCTTCCCAGAGCCCAATGCGAGTTGCTGCCCAGAGGCTTTACTTTTGAGGTTCCTTCTTTTCTCTTCATGCCCTGTGCTGGTGAGATGCAGAGCAGATGGTCAGAGATAGTTGTTGCTCATGGAGCCTGGATTTGAGGGAGAAGGTCACTGCTATACGTTGGCTTTTGTGCTTGCCCTACCTGGGTGGCAATAACATTTTTATAAAAGTGGTTTTATCAGACCAAAGTACCTGAGGAATAGGTTAGTGCTCAATGGCATCTTTGACTCTACCATCCTGGAGTATTTCTAGGCTCAGGCCTTTTAGGACTTCAGGTGAGTGTACAGACTACTCATTGACTTCCTGTCATGCTCCCAGGCAACAGCAGACCAGGAGAACTGCTCTGTATTTTATCTCTGCTGCTTTTTTCCTCTTTAACACGCTGTCTGTGGTGTTCTTCCTCTGCCCTCAGCAACGTGGAGAAGAAGAAGAAGCTGTTGAAGCGGCTGGAAGAGCAGCTGGCCAAGTTGAATGTCCAAGCCACAGATAAGGAGGAGAACAAGCAGATAGCTCTGGGCACCTCCAAGCTGAATTACCTGGACCCCAGGATTAGCGTAGCTTGGTAAGTCTTGGGCATGTTATGGGCAGATGCTCCTCTAGAGATGTGCAGATTGTCTCAGGAGGGGGATAAACACACGCCTGAGCTTTTGGGGGAAAGGAATAAATATTATTCCTGCCCAGGGAAACCTGCCCAAGACCTGTGGGTGTTAGGAGATGCCAGCAAAATCCAAAGATAAAGCTTCCCTTGCTGCAAATAACTGTTTGCAGGATGTTCTTTCCGGGTTTAGGGCAAGAAGGGGTCACTTTGCATATCTTCATCAGCACAAAGTCAATTTCTTAAGGAGCTTGAGGCTAAAGGAGTTTGCATGGGTGAAAGATGCCTCACCCTGAGCGGAGAGGACCGCAGCGGTGGGAGCAGAGCGGGATGGGTGGCACATCCCCACTTGCTGCCTTGTGGTTTGTACAGGTGCAAGAAGTTCGGGGTGCCCATCGAGAAGATCTACAACAAGACACAGAGGGAGAAGTTTGCCTGGGCGATTGACATGGCCGATGAGGACTTTGAATTCTGAGACAGTGCCTTTCATGTTACGTGGTGCTTGTTTGGTGCTGTTGGATGGCTTTTTTTTTTTTCCTTTACATGCTGCTGCAGTTGTTGCAGGGCTGGGGGTGTTATCTAATGAAAGAGTTTGATATGGGTATTTTGTGCCCTTTTTTGTATATGAAGGAAAACGCCTCGTTTCTACTTAAAATGGGTGCTGCTGACTTGTGGCACTCATCCTGACTGCAGTGACTTTGATGTGAACTTTTAATTCCTCCTCAGGGTTGCCAAGCGCTTTGGATCTTTTTCTTTCCTCCTCCGGAGTCTGGGGAAGGAGATTGAATGAGAACCAGCCTTAATTGTGCTGATAAACAAGATTAGATCTAATCCTATCTCCTTGATGTAGTGGAGCTGTGCTGCCCTTTTCAGGCTCTGTCAATTGGCTTGGTGGGGAAACACAAGGCAATGACAGCACCAAAATGGGCAGCTGCTGTGTAAGATCTGGGCTTGGGTCAGGGATGCACTGGGAGGAAGGGGGGAAAAAAAAAACCAACCCTCAGGGTTTTACACATTCAGGGTATTTTGTGCCCTTTCACCTGCAGGAGAGGAGAAAATTGTGCAATTGCACAAACGAAAATGGAAAAAGGTTGTGGGAGGGAGTGAATGTTGAGGGAGGGGAAGAGGCTGCGTTAAAATTCACCTTGGCATGAGCAAAGTGTTTTTTAAGCACATGGGGTGATTAAACCTTGGTCCAGGAGAGGACAATCTCATGTGGGGCCGTACTTTCTTTCCCCTTCTTGCTTCAGTTGGCTCTGGCTCAGCTCACTGTATCCGTAGCAGAAACTAAACTGTCCAGCCCCAGAATTTAGCACTGGGAAAGGATGATGTGGGGCTGGACCAGACTCTGGTGGGATGTGAGCCTGCTGGGAAGTGGTATCTTGCTGGAGCTGTGCCTGTGTGGGGTGAGAACTTCATCATCGGGCTCCATCCTGACCACTCTGCTCCTGCTGGGCACGGAGCAGGCAGGGACCGATAGGATAAACTGCTGGTGCTTGCTGCTCTTCAGAGGGGAAAATTAAAAAAAAAAAAGTGATATCAGCACATACCTGGCAACAGCCTTCATGCCAGTGAATCTCAGGTGGAAGCAAGCTGTTGTGTTGGCAGGAAAGCCTTCTGGCATCTCAGGGCTGATGTTCAGGTCAATGTAGTCCAGAACCTCTCGGTGCTTCCCATGTGTTCATTGACAACCACTTGTTCTTGTGTTTCAGCTATTGCTGCTTTGGTTGGAAGTCAGGTACTTGAAATGCATTTCATTAAAACTGGAAGTGATGATTTTTTATTTTTTTTTTCCTGAGTATGGGTGACTGGAGGCTTTTTGCAGCTCATCCAGGATGCCACAAGCTGATGTGCAGAGGTCTTGGCCAGGACTCGGACTCTGTAATGGGCTCTGCATATGCTCAGTTGTCTGCAGGGGATGAGGCTTGATAGGAAATCCTTTGCCTTCAAGCAAAGAGCCTGCCTACAGATCTCAAAAAAAAAAAAAAAAAAAAAAAAAAACAAAAAAAACAACAACAAAACCCAAAACAAGAAAAAACCCTGCAAAAAACCCCAAACCCCAAAAACAAACAAACAAAAAAATTTATGCTCAGTCCCCAAGGACCCGTATGCAAATACCCAGCCACCAAAATTGAATTGCTGCAGGGTGGTCGAGTTGTGACAAACCTAACAAACCTAAAGGGGAAATGAAGCCAATGTTTTATGGTGCTGTTTTATCTTGCATCTGCACTGGGGTGTGCTCCACCGCTTGGCTGGGAGGTGGCAGCTTATGAAACCCTTAGCTGGGCTGTTTCTGCAAGCCCCAAGAGCTCACGCTGGTGGTGATGAGGCAACTGGCCCCTAAAACAGGCGTCTAAATCAATCTGAATGGTGGCAATGTTTATTTTTCTGGGGAAGGGAGACTGGTTATCAGCTGCACAGGCAGCTGCCAAGCCTGCCTTGATCCTCATGTTGCATTTGTACCTGTGAAACAGAGGTAACCAGTTTGGTCCCCATGGATGGAGATGGCTTTTTTTCTGCCCACCTTGTTAAACGCTTTCTGGCTTTCGAAAGAGGTTAAAGTGAATATTTGCCACTAACTGTGGTGGAAAGTTTGTTCTGTCCCTAGTAAGGGAGTAATTCTAGCCCAGCTGCTAGCGAGACAGTGCTCCTGTTTTCCAGGAGGGGGGAAAAAAAGCAAGATGCAATTTGAGGAGCACTCCAGCTGTTTCCATTGAACCAGTAGATATTTTTTTTTCTAAGTATTTCTTAGAGGAAAAAGTCTCTCAAGTACTATGTGAGAGAAAGGAGCTGCATTAGTAAGAGCAGCTGCAGAAGTTTAAACAGCTCCTGGGGGAGCAGTGGAAAAATCACCCCAGAAAGCAAATCCTACTGCAGGCTTTGAGGGGAAATGAGTAACTTGGTCCTTGGTCTCTCCTCTAGCAGGTTCCTGTCAGTGCTGTGGTCCTCTGCTGGGTTAATGTGATGGAAAGGCTAGGTATTTACTGTCCCACATGGTCCTGTCCATCCTCACCCTGTATTTCTGGCAGGATCCAGAAAATGGGTGCTGGTAATATTTTGTGCGTAGAGGGCTGTGCTTTCCTGAACAGCTCCTCTGTCTCTACCAAAGCGTCTTCCTTCTCTCCAAAAAGCTGCACTTGGAGCAAAATTGAGGTGGCTCAACTCCAGTGAGAGCTTGGCTAACGAAGCTGGAGGACTTGTGTTGGCCTCTTGTGCTGTAGCAGCCGAGGAGGACCAGGCTGGCAGATGGGCTCCGTGTGATACTGAAGGACTCGTTGGCCATGCTCAGATGCTCTGCATGTCAGGGCTCCAAAGACTTGCCAGCGTCAGCTAAATAGTAATTATTGGCTATTCTGGAGGAGCTTAAATGAAGTGTCCTTTCCCCAAAGGGTGTCGCCCTGTAAACTAGTTCTCTGGGGCGCGAGCATTTCTGTCAAAAAGCTTAGTGAAACCAAGATTGGAGATCCAAGTGCATGAGAGGTATGAAGCAAAAGCAATGGGGAGAGTTCATCTATGTTCCCAGGTATCAGCCCATACTGGGGCAAGTACACAATGTGTTTGAAACAGCCAAGCCTTAAAGAGAGGCTGATAAATTTGGGGAGTGTCCTCCTGGCCCTTAGCCATAAGCAGGTGAGATACAGGTTGGAGAAGTTGAGCTACTTGCCCTTGACATCGCGGTGTCATGAAGCAGCAGCTTGGCCTAATGCCCGATCTGACAGGTATTTTCCACTGCTCAGGACCCCTTGGAGCAGGATCATGGCCTGGTACAGACACCTACAGGAGTAGGATCTCTCTTCCAGCCCCATGGTTTGGGGTTATTTGGTGACTCCAAAGAATGCTAGTGCACTTGGGTGAATTCCAGTTGCCTTGGACCTTACAGGGATGCTTTCAACTCAGCTTCTTGAATGAAGTGCTTTTGCTGTAGGTATATAAAAACCTGTGCTTTGGTGCTGGAGACACTTGGTAGCTCAAAGTTGAGGTCTTGGTGTTTTTGCCAGTATTCATCTAGTGAAACGCAAAGCCAAAAGATTAGCACATTTCCTTTGCAATTGCATCCTTTTTTTAAAAAAAAAAAAACCAAACAAAAAAAAAACTGCAAAAAGGGAAGATCTGGTGTCAGGCAAAACTAGAAGTGGTACCTTCCCCTGTAACTTCTTGGGTTACTAATGTGCTTTTCGTAAAAGTGGGTTGTTCATATTGGTTGGGAGGAGACCTCAAGGCGAATTTACCAGGAACAAAGCTGTCTGCTCACGTTGATGCCGGGACGGGCTTAGGGCTGCTCCAGATACATAATGAAGCTTAAAAAAAAAAAACAACCAACAAAACCCCCACAACCTTCTGGGCGCTGGAAAGTTTATCTCCCTGCCTGCAGGCTGGGGATGTCCTGCACTGTGTGATGGCTTGAGGACAGCTCTGATGCTGTGGCTGTTTGGTAAGATAAACCTCTGGATGGTAGGAGGTAGTGAGAAGTTCCTCTTTTCTGGCTTTGGCGTCTGCTGCCCATGCCCAGCCTCTTCCCAGAAATGCTGAGGTTGGGAGGGTCTCGAGTCCAACCTCCTGCTTAAAGGAGAGCCAACTTTTTGACTGGGTTGCTCAGGGCCTTTTCTGGCCAAATTTCAGTATCTCCAGGGAGGGAGATTCCTTCACCCTATTTCAGAGTTCTTGTTTGGGCAATTAATCACTTCACCAGTAATTTATATTTTTTTTTCCTCCTTATATCTGATTGGAATTTCCCTTGTTGCATCTTATAACCAGCTGCTTGTCCTTTCTCTGTGCGTGTCCAAGGAGGGTCTGGATCTGACCTCTCTGTGGCCACCTCCCATGAAGTAGCTGAAGGCAGCAACTTGATCCCCCTCCAGCTTGCTCTGTTGCATGAGGGTCGTTCAACCCCACATCTGGGGCTTTGCTGGGCTTCATGAGCTCCTCTGAACTTCACTGTCCACCAAACAGCAGCCTGCTTAGCCTCAGAGGGGTGCAGTAGGAGCTTGTGACTGAAGAACCTAGGATGATCTCAATCTATAGCTTGGGGGGGGTTGTGAGTGTGTGCGAGCAATACCTCTCCCCACAGAGGAAGTCCTTTGAGCAGCTGGAGGCTCTGATGGAGCTCCATCCCTGCCTGGTGCTTCTGCCACAGCATCCTGGAGAGGTGGGAACATAAAGCCTGCGTGTTGGCATCTTGGACTGAGTCATGCTCATCGGAAACCCTCCCACGTCCTGCTTTCTCCTGAGGATGAGTCAAGCTCTTGATACGCAGCCAACAGATTATTGATCCTCGTTGATGAGGGGGGGAAAAAAGGCACATCAGCCTCCTGTTTCTCTGAGCTGCTCTCAATGGTGGTGGAGGCTGTCAGCGCTGGTCCCCTGCCCATCAGGAGAAGGGGACCTGAGGAAGGGCAGTCATCAAAGCTGCTTGGCTGCTCTTTCATCTGCTTAATGACAGGGCCTTTGGTTGCCTGTAGGTGGTTCGGAGAGATGGGCTTTTGGCTGATTGGTCTTAATTGGTGCAGAGAGGGGAAGTGGGTGGGATGAAAACTCCGCAGCGAGGAGCGGCTGCTGTCGAGCTGCTGCTTATACTCTGCATCTGCTCCCTGGTGTGTGATCAGATTAAGGGGGGAAAACAAAGCAGCTGTAGTCTGGCAGGCATGTGAGAGGTGGGAAACCCCTGTGGGGATGTGAGGAAGAGAAATGTGAAGGGTTTCCAGAGGGTTTTTCCTCCCCTCCCTTCTTCCCTTGAGGTCTGATGTCACAAAAATTAAAAAAAAAATATCATGGGAAAAATAGAACAGAAACTTTAAAGGGGAATGCTGTTGTCAGTATGAGAGGAAAGAGGTTTTGTGTGTTTTGAGATTATCACTGCTGTGCTTCAGACCCTCTGTCTCTGAACACCACAAATGGAGGCATTTCCTTTTCCAGCGTGGTTTAGCAGGAGAGAAGGTCATGTCTGTGGTTTGGTATAAATAAAACATGTGCTTAAGGAGCTCCCTTGGGTTTACACAGTTGTAGCCTGTGTCCATCAACAGTCAGCCAAGCCTGGGCTGCTGTAAAATAAGCTCAAATTGGACGGACGCTGGCCCTTGCCACGTGTTTGTGAATGCAGCTCTGTTTATGCCAAGGAGAGTGGCTGTGAAGGAAATAAAATGATTAACCTACAGGAAATGGGATCCCTGAGGTAAAAGGAAGGATGGCCTAATGAGGGGCAGAGGCAGGGCTTCCAAGGCAAGGATGGAACACCAGGACAGCAGGTTCATCCCCTGTGAAGGAGAACCCCTGGCACTTGCTCCGTGCAGCTGTAGAAGAGGGAACAGCTGCCCATTGTGGGTGTCCCACCAGAATGAGTAGATGATATATAGGTTGGCTGGTCCTTCCTAGGGCTTCTTTATAGCCATAGTAGTGAGATTTTTGGCCAGCCGCAGCACATGCATTATTCAAAAGAAAATAAAGAATCAGGAAGAGCTCAGCTAAGCTGGTCCTAAGCTCTGAGGTTTGGCTTCTCTAGGCCTTAATCCTCAGCCCCTGCAAGATGAGAAATGAGGAATTCCAATAAATTACTTAATTAATATTTTTAATCCTAGTCTGCATTAAGAGGCAATTACAAGTGATTGGCTTGACTCAGAAATAAGCCTTTGAATATCTGCTTTCACAGCTGCCAAGAGGGCTCATAAATTCCTGCTGCTGCCATGAGCCCCAGAAGAGCGTAATGCGAGGTCTCCGCAAACGGAGGCAGCTTCCTGGGGTTGCCCTCTATTGCAGGAGGGACGGGGAGGCAGGTAGCTGATGCCTTTCAGAAAAAATGCTGTGCCTTTATCTTAGGGGATTGCATCCAGACTGCCCCTTCTCTTGTAAACAGGGCAGATTATGTATCTGCCAAGGTGGGTCAGATGAGGAAGTCTCAAAGCCTTTTCCACCAGGAAAGGATTCCCATGACTGGACTTGGCTGCACAACCCCTGACTCTCTCTTGCTGTGCAAACAGCATTTTATTCTTCCCTGTCCTCTCTCTTTTGCTTTTTCCTCCCCTTTTTTTCTTTTCTTCCTCTTCTCTTTTAACTTTTTCCCCCCTCCCTCTTCTATATTGTCACCTTTGAAAGAGGTTTTACATGGGGCTGTGCTGGATTGTCCTCATAGTGCCTTTCAGTGTGCTGAAAAAGGGGAAAAATATAAACAGGAGTTATAATTCTATAAATAAAATAGCTCAGACTGTTTTTTCCTCTTTGAGAGTCTAAGACAAGATGGTTTGTTATCCCTTAGCACCTTAATTTGGTATTGCCATCACTAGTAGCATACTGTAAGCACTGAGTTTGCAAGACCTCAGCATTAAAGCTTGTTAAGTTTGCTCTGACAGAGCTTGTCTTGACCTGCCTGAGGCTTTCATTTAACTTGGTTGAGTGGTAAGAGCAATTTTTCTAATTGACCAAGTGACTATGGCTAATTTGTTTGTGTCTCTTTATATAAGGTAGCTGTAGGTTTATACAGATAGCAGTAACAAGTCATTATTCTGCGTAGAATGAGGTATTTATGACTCTAACCCAAGGACATAGTGTAGAGAAATGCAGGCTTGGTACAACAGCAAAGGTCTTGAGGAGATGTGGGCTATGGGACAGAAGAGTGCAGGTATGGGGTGATGAGATGGGCCCTGGGCTGGAACTGGAGACGCCTGGGCTATAAACTACTCAGCTGAAGAAATGCAGACCTGGAGCTGGACCAGGCTGGTTTTTGGGGTAACAAACACTACAGAAGTAGTTCCTGATGTATGTAAAAGGCACTGCCTATAGTAAATTGAGGTATAACACGCCAATGAAAAAGGCATGTAAAAAAAAAATAATAATGTTACTAAACATAATTAAAATGGCTCTGTGTGGATCCTAGGGAGAGGAAGAAAGAACCATCAGCATGAATATCTTATTTTTCCTGGCACAGGACTCCAGATGTTGAAAACTCACCATAATGCCACCAGCATGAAGCTCCCAAGAGTGGGAAGGGTGAGCATAACACCAAGAAGGCTGCAACTCAGATATTTTGTTTTGGGGTCCCCATTACAAGAAAGACATTGAGGTGTTGGAGAGTGTCCAGAGAAGGACAATGAAGCTGGTGAAGGGTCTGGAGCACAAGTCTTGTGAGGAGCCACTGGGGGAGCTGGGGTTGTTCAGCCTAGAGCAAAGGAAGCTGAGGGGAGACCTACTCCTTCTTTACAGTTCCCTGAAAGGAGGGTGTAGGGAGGAGGAGGTCAGTCTCTTCTCCCAAGTAACAAGTAATAGGACAAGAGGAAATGGCCTCAAGTTGCACCATGGGAGGTTTAGGATGGATCTTACGAAAAATTTCTTCACTGAAAGGGCTATCAAGCATTGGAATGGGCTGCCCAGGGCAGTGGTTGAATCACCATCCCTGGAGGTATTTAAGAGATGGGTAGATGTGGTGCTGAAGGACATGGTTTAGTGGCGATTTTGTCAGTGTTGGATTGATGGTTGGACTCGATGATCTTAAAGGTCCCTTCTAATGCAGATGATTCTGTGATCCTAACTGCAGTCTGGTCAGTGTTACCAGGCCCCTTCTCTGGAACAGACTATGATGAGGCCCCTGTTGAATAACTAGTGCAAGCTTCTTAACCCATCCTGGTGCCTTAGAACCTGCAGTCGTTCTGCCCATCTGTCCCCAGAACATCTTCTGAACATCTGATGTTCAGGTATGGAAAGGCCAGTCTGAAACTAGCTTGAGTTTGATGGAGAAGAGATCCTTTCTTTATTCTTTTATTGCTTCCATGCAAGTGGACATTAAAAAAAAAAAAGACATTTCTAAGATATTTATTATTTATGCTCCTTTTTTACTGAGTGCTGACTCACAGCAGGGCCAGGGTTTTGCAAACAGCATGGTCAGGTTGTTTGTGCAAGAACGTGGAGAGCTAAACAAATGGAGGTGAGTAAGAGGAGGATATGATCTGGATCAGCACAGCCCCTTACTGTTTCAGCCAGACAGAAATTTCTGTAGGCTTATAGAAAAAGGTGTGGAAAAACAGTGAATTTTCTAGCATGCTGTCAAGACTCTGGTCTTGACAAGCTCTGGAATGATATGGAGAAGGCATATTAGTAAATGAAACCCCCTGTGTCAGTTCCTGGCCCTGGGGTCAGCTGGTGTCTATCTGTATAGCTGTTCTCTCCCTCCAGAATAAGGTGGTTGAATGCAAAATACCAGTTGGGAAGAAGATCTGGAATGGCCAGGGATGGTCCTGGTTGGTCAGGCCAAAACCATGCCAAGGAGCATGCTAACAATTACAGTGTGGACAACTGTGTTATAGCCCTTTAAACTGTGCATGGGCTCTCCAGTATTATTGGTACAGGCTTAGCTGCCTCCATGATATCTCTTCTGTGGTGTGGTTTCACCCCCAGGCTAGCTGGAAGGGTGGTGACCTCCTCTGGATCTTGTGACACCTGGACATCACTGCTGGATAATGTTATTAATGCCTCCAAGCACAGGTACCATCCTGTATGTAACTTCATCCAGGCTCAGCTGGGATTTGGGCAGTGCGTAATTCCTAGAGGCACCATAAAATTAAATAATCCTGGTAAAGAGAGATTTGGGATGCCCCTAGGGCACCATTTTCCCTGCCCTGCTTGAAAGGGAGGAAGCCAAAGGGCATGTTCTCAGAAGGATTTCAACACCTCAGTGTAACCTGGCCCCAGGCTGCCCACGATGTCTTCTTGAACTTGAGTACCTATGCCTCACAGCAGGACTCCCACTGGCCACTGTCACAGCACCCAGGGATGGGGAGTGCATGGGAGGTGGGGTAGGAGCAGCCACGGGATCTTAGTCCTTCAGTGATTTGGCATGAAAAGGGTTGAAGACCACGTTAATTTGCAGTAAACCTATGGGTGGGATTGTCTCCGAGCTCCCCTTGGCTTCCCTGGGAGTTAAGCACTGAAACATCTGTGAAGGTCTGAGGTGGGGACAGCTCTGTGTCAGGGGAATAGTGGTGACAACCTACTGTGGTGTCCTGATTTTGGGGATGTCATGACCAGGAAGGGTACAAAGAATGAGTCTTGCAGGACGAAGTTCAAGTAAATCCTTGAGCAGGAGGAGAAAGACGGGGGCAAAGAGCCAGAAGGGGAAAATCACTATTTGGCCATTGTCATTGGGCTCAAGTATGGGAAGAGCTGGAGCTTGCCCTCACCCAGGACACACACACAACTTTCTCTTCTCCTCCCAGGGTGTGCTTCAAACTGTTGTCTTCCCTGCCAAAAACAAGTGGTACCGTGTTTATCTGGCCTCTTCCTCCCTCACAACCCCACCCAAAATGAAGGATGGGAAACAAAACAGTCTTAGAGTCTGCAATTGCCTCAATGGGTTTTATTTAGGGCTGGAAAATCCCTGGTGGTGCAATCATACCTGGAGCTGAGAACCTCTTCAGTCCTACGATTCCTGGCAGCCCCTGGTGTACTAAGAAAATGGAAATACATATGTATTGGGATGATGCTGGGATAGATGGAAATATTTGGGAACCCTCTAGGATGCCACCTAAGAAGTGATGAGGGAGACAGTGTGCTCTGCCCACAGGGAAGCTGAATAGTTAACTTCAGGGCAAATAAAAGGAAGAGATCCCATGAGACCAAGGCATGGTGGTTTTGTCCTTCTGTCACTGTGCTTCCATATGTGGACACTTCTCCCGAGGCCTTTTGTGAGAAGAACTGGGTATGAGGCTCCCACAAGATGAGTAGATCCATGGGCTGCCTTCTCTTCATTGGTTTCTCATCTTTTTTCTACCTTCAGGGGGACTCAATGGCCAGAACGTTGCAGAGAGCAGCCAAATAGAGCTGTGTTCACCAGCCAGTTCCACCACCGTTGTGTAGTGCAGTGTGGCACCAAGAGTAAAATCAGGGACCAAGCTCTAACCCTGAAGGATGTGATTCACATGCCTGCAAGAGTCTGGTCTCCAAGGCAGAACCCAAGCTGGGGAAACAAACAATTCCTAGGAACATCACTGGTCTGGAACGCCATCATCCACAACGTTTAATTAATCATTTTAATTGTTAGCACATTCCCTGACAAGGTTTTAACATGGACCAACCGCCATTGTCCTGTACAATGTCTGGAAAAAAAGAGAGGAGGTAGCACAAAGGAATGACTATTCACAAGAGGCCTGTTGATGGCGACCTCTTGGCCTCTGTGCTGGAGATGGTCCTGGACACATTAAATTTATTCTTAGCTGTAGCTTCATTTCTGCTCTGTGATGCTGGATAGACACCTTTTTTGCAGCTCTCTGCCCTGACCCAGTCAAGCACTGTCTTCCACGCTGCAGTCATGCGTCTTCCATGTGTTGTCCACCTGGGGTGACACCACCAGCCACAGTCTCCCGTGTGCCTCTGAGGAAATGCCAGCCATGGCAGTCCCACTCCTCACACATATGCATCAGACATACCTGAGGCCAGAATGGTAACTTCCCAACTATCTGGCTCAATGGGCCACTAGCAACCCTCAAAATGCCAAGTCGGCTATCGTGTACCCTTATCCATCATCACACTTGTCCATCAAACCACTCCTGCCAGCGGACCAGTGGTGGACCACATCCTGTGGCCTTGTAGATCGTCTTCCTGCTGTCAGTCAGGAGCAGATTTCAAGCCCTGGACTGGGTGGCTTTCAGTTCTGGGCCCCTCACTACAGGAAAGATTGAGATTCTGGCACAAGTCCAGAGAAGGGCAACAAAGCTGGTGAGGAATCTAGGAAACAAGTTTTACGAGGAGAAGCTGAGGGAACTGGCATTGTTCAGCCTGGAGAAAAGGAGGCTGAAGGGAGACCTTATCGCTCTCTACAACTCCCTGAAAGGAGGGTGTAGCCAGGGAAGGTTGGTCTCTTCTCCCAATAGGAGCAAGAGGACAAGAGGAAATGGTCTCAAGTTGCCCCAGGGGAGGTTTAGGATGGATCTTGGGAAAAATTTCTTCACCGAAAGGGCTATCAAGTATTGAAACAGGCTGCCCAGGGAAGTGGTGGAATCACCATCCCTGGAGGTATTGAAAAGCCAGGCAGACGTGTTTCTGAGGGACATGGTTTAATGGTGATTTTGTCAATATTAGGTTGATGGTTGGACTTGATGATCTTAAAGATCCCTTCCAACCTGGATGATTCTATGATTCTCCAGCTCTGTGTCAGAGAGGAGACATTCATGCCATCAGTCCTTGGAAGTGAGGGAATAAACTGAGTCAGGGACATTTCTTTGTTTAAAAACAATAATCGAGAATCTATCTTGTTAATGATACTGATGAGTAACACGATTGTTTTTCCCTTCTTTCTCAAAAAAGCCCAAGTCAAATTTGGTTAAATCAAACTGCTTTTTTAGTGCAGTCCTTTGTGGGAGCTCCACTGAACTTTGGCTTCCAAGGCTGATGTCCAGACCCCCCCAAAGGGTCATCCCTACAGGAGGACACCAGGCAGTGAATCACACCAGGCAATCCTTATTCTGGAATAGGTCTAGCTCTTCAGTTGTTGCCTCATGACATCTGGGAGGACTGACACACCTTCTCTGGCATCCACGGTGGCATGCAGTCCCCGACTCTGGCAGAACTTCATCTGTTGGGCAAGCGATGTGGCTTATCCTCGCCACACCCAGAAGGTGTATGTCCACTGGAGAGGAATGGTTAGTGCTCATGGGGTTATCAGGGCTGACTTCACCATCCTGTTGATCCTGCTTTATGTCAGCTCTACTGGCAGACCCAGTGGTTTAGTCCTGGTGTCAGAAACCTCAAAAATATCTGCAAATCAACCAAAAAATCCTACCCCAATAATTTCCCCCTTGTCCTCCCCTGTTGTTTTTTTTTTCTTAAAAAGGAAGGCACTATGGGTTTTGGTATCCCTTTGAACTTCCTCTGGCCATACCTTCACTGTGATGAGCCGTGATTAGTCCCATCAAGTGCTTTAAACACCTCTGATGAGCTTCAGGGATGCTTGTTCATCTGACCAAGCACTTTAGCCCTCCCCTTGTCCATCTACACTCTTTCTTCCGCATGTTTTCTGAGCCTCTGCCTCTTCTCCTTCTACATCTCCATCTTCTAAACTCTGTTTAGATACAAGTGGATCCCTGTTCTCTTCCCTGCTGACCATGTCTTGCAGGGTGGAGAAGGAAGAGGTGAGCACACAGCCAATTGCCCAAGTGGCTTTATTCAGAGGGGCTGCTCCTGCTTGGTCCTCTCTGATCTTTGGTGGCTAAGGCGAGTGGTGACTCACGGAGATGTCTGCTGATATTCAGCACCAAACTTCCAGCTAACTCTTTCCTGGGAAACAGAAGTGGGACAGGCAGTCAAACTGAAGCTCCAGAAGGGCCGAAATTATCAGCTTCACCCAAAATGTAAGCAAGTAGAGGAACTGTAAAGGCTGAGAGCATTATATCTGACTGATATCTAGCAGGACTTTGAATTGAAGGCTCCATGTAGGAGCGGGACAAAGATATTTTTTACTCTTTGCTCAGATGTAGCAAAGGAGAGCTGTTGAAAAGCTGGAAACCAACCTGCTGTGTCCCGACCTCTGCATTTAAACCCCAAAGCCATTCCTCTCTTGTGGCAGGTGCTCTCAAAACAAGGATGCAGAACATTTAGGACTTTGTCAGTAACCAGCAGCTTTTATAGGCAAACAGGAATTTAAAAAAACATTTCCTGTTTATATTGCCAACCATGAATATACAGCTAGATCTTCCCTGACTGTAGATGTTGGGAGTTCTCCAGGTCTAACACTGGAAACGCACTTGGCAACAATCCACCCAGGTGAAGCCATTAATTTATGCCACTTATTACCATTTTGCTTTGAGTAGCTGCCTTCACTGAACTATCTGGCCACAGATAAGATGATCAGATCGGAGCTAAACAGTACAAAAACCCCACTCAGACATCAGGAGCGCTGCTATCCCTGACCATAGATAAATTAAAGTATTAAAAGCAATAAATGGAATGAATTGCCACAGTGCTTTCACTCCTCTCTGGACCCACCAGACCAGCCTGAAGGCGATGCCGAGGTGAGAAAACAACCCACATGCATTCCTAGCCTGTCAAATAATGCATGATCCCTGCCCACTCTTTCAAAATTGTTGCCTTCATCATCACTCGGTCCAAAGGCAGGGAAGATATATATCCTGTCCCCAGGTGAGGGTGCTTTTCCTGGGCTGTGGAGACGACTGAGAGAAGATGAAGGCCTCCCTCCTTGCCGTGCTGGTTTTGATCCTCTGCGCAGTTCAAGGTGAGGTATCATGGTTCGCTACTAGACAAAGAATTGTTGAGTGTTTTAAAGCCAGGGGTGCCTTGTGGACAGGGAAAGAAATCATGGGAGAGGATGCCTTAGCTCTTGCAATGGTGCAGCTGAAGGACACAGTGGCTTTCTCATCCGTAGTCTCAGCCTGGATGTGTGAGAGGTTTATTTTCTGTAGGGAAATTTCCCTATAGACTCATGCGCTGCTGGATTTTTATGAAAGCAAGACAGAAAATAGGAAGCAGTTGCCTCTGCTCTGCCGTTGTTCAGAGACTTTCCAGTGAATTTGTCTGCTGAGATGATGCAAGGCTGTGGTTACGTCTAAATCTTGATGAAGAAGTGCTCCAGCCTACGATAGCAAAAATACACTCAGCAACTGGGTGCACCTGGTTCCTACCACCATCAGTGATGCTGTTTCAAGCAGCAGCGGTGGGACGGGGCCAGACCTACAACATCTGGCCCTTGTGCATCTGCGTGCTCAACACCACCTGGTTTCTGCCCAACTCAGAGACCCAACAAGCTTGATTCAGCTGATTTCAGAGATTTTTGGGACCAAGTTGTGGAATTAGGGGAGAAGCTGGGTTGTGGGCTAAATGGGTTAAGCCGCCTTATGCTGGAATATTGGGTGGAGATGTATATTTGCATGTTATTTGCATTATAGATTATGTATTTTGTTTCGCAGAGAGATTGCGAGTGAATTCAGAGCCCTCTTAAAGTATATGATCCTACGGCCCCTATAGACAAGACAGTTAAGCAACCAGAGAGGATAAATGTTATCCTCATTTTTTAAAGAGGAACAGGGTTTGCCAGCGCTTGGAAATTTGCCACTTTGTCTGGTGCAGAAAAATAATTTCTTGGAATAGTTATTTCTGTCTCATTGTGGCCTAAGAATACCTTTCTGCTACTTAGCTATGTTCACTTACCAGAATAGCGATTCTGACAAATTTCCAAGTGTTAATAAGGCCCAGGGGACAGAGAGATTGGCTTCAGTGCCAAAACGAAGAGTGCCCTAATCTGTGTTAGATAACCTGGGCAGTAAAAATGAAGTGTTACCCTGCACGTGTTTAAGGGCTGATTTCACACAGCAAAGAGTTAAAAGACATTCTCCTCACCTTTATTTTTCACCCAGGGAATGGATATATGTTTGAGGGCACTGAAGTACCTCCCAGAGACACAGGGGTGGGAGATTGCCTTATTTAGTCTATGGAGGTCCCAATTAACCCTATTCAACTGCCATTGTTTACAGCTCAATTAGGCTACAGTCTGCATTATAGTGTCTCCAGCAACCAGAAAGGGTGACCCCAAGCCTTGGGACATCCCTGGAGGCTCTTACAGAGGGACCTTGTCCTTCCCAGCTCCCTGCATCCCATCTAAACCAGTACCCTTGGCCCACTGGGCTACTGTTTTGAGTGCAGGGCAAGAAGGGCAGACTTGCACCATCAATGCGTGTACACACGAATTGTGTGTGTACCCGAGTGCATGTCTTGGGTGTAAATGTGCAAGTGTGTAGGCATCAGCGTGGGTTAGGTCTGGGTCTTGCAGCCCCATCACTTTCAGCAGACCCACACCTTGTGAATGGAAAGCAGGTGGTAGTTTTTGTTACTGGGACTAGCAGCATTTTGTCTCCATCTTCCATATCCATTTTGTCTCCATCTTCCATATCCTCTGTCTCCTCCTGCAGCAAATGCCCTATATTGCTACACCTGCGAGTGGGAACAAAGCAACTGGAGCTGTCTGAAGGCCAAGAAGTGCTCGGACAAGGATGAGTACTGTGTGACCAATGTTGCCTCTGTAGGAATTGGTATGTGCAATGTCTGTATATCCTCTGACGGGGACTCAGGAATGGGATGTGGGGTTTTGCGTGGATTTTTTATGGTTGCCCTTTGTGGATGGCTAAGCTGAGGAGTCACGGGGAAGAACTTGTGGGAGGTGGAGCCATTACTAGCCTGACCCTACAGTGCTGAAGTTCGCACGGTTTGAAATCCTCCTCCCCATCACGCATTGAGATCTTCCCCTTTGTTTATGCCTGCGTGGAAAAGGCAGGGGACACAAGGAGAAGAAGAAAGACAAAGACAGGAGTGTTCAGAGGAAGAATAAATACATTTTAACCTTGATTAGACAGGGAGATGAAAATAAGTGTGTGGCCAGGGTGGATGAGAAGGTCTAGAGAGATATCAAGGGGAATAAAATTATTTCTTCCAAGCAGAGAAGCCTGGAAATGTGCCTTCAATCCAGGCATGAATGTTGTCTCATGGATGACAATATACATCTAAGAAAGCCTTGACATGAGGGTCCATGCTGGCAGGTGCCAGATGCCCAGCAGGGATACTGAATGCCTTGTGTAGCTGGTCAACAGCAAGTGTTGGGTGAGCAGCTTGGGTGATCAGCAACTGGCCATGCTGGTCCTTGGGAATCTGTGGGACATCAGGACCTATTAGCCCATCTCTCTCCTGTATGAGATCGAGGAGCACTGAACAAACTCTCATTGCTAATGCTGTTCTCTCTTTTTTGGGCAAGGCTTTTTGTCTTTCTGGAAGAGGATCACCAAGAAGTGCTCCGAGACCTGCCCACACCACAACTTCAGTTTGGGCCTGGCTTCCTACACCTCATATTGCTGCCAAACCTTCTTGTGCAACCTGAGTGCGTGCCCGGGACCCAGGCTTGCTCGGCAGTGAGATGGCAGGGAGCCTCATGCCAGTGTCCTTCTTCATCTGCTCGGTGGTGGTGGAAGAAAGGGGCTCCTGAAGGCCTGAAGAGCATGATCAGATTCCCCCAGGAGGGTATGGGCATCTAACATGCTGCAGAATTGATAAAGTATTATGGTCACCACCTCCTGCTCTGTGTTGCCTCCCAACTTGTAGCTTCTCATGCGCTTCTCATGCCTGAGCTCTGTTGCTTGGAAGCTTGATGGAGAAGTGGTCGTGCTATGTCCTGCAGCCCTGGGGGAGGGAGACGCTGCTTCTGCATGTCGTGCAAATCTCTAGAGGGGTTTCTTCTGCAAGCTTACTTGACCTCCGTGCAGCCAGGAGCCACACAGTGGCAACTTCCATACTTAGGGAGTGGGGCGGGCAAAAATAACAACCCTCCTGCACCAACTCAGAAGGGAAACTGTGGAAACTCACGGGGTTGCTGCTGGGGAAGGGAAAAGGCAGTCCCTGTGTATAAAAGCCAGAGCCTGAGATGGGTGCTAACTACAACTCTTCTTCCTTGATCTGTTAGAACGTGCCCTGAGGAGGGCCATCAAGATGATCCAAGGGCTGGAGCACATCTCCAATGAAGACCGGCTGAGAGAGCTGGAGCTGTCCAGCCTGGAGAAAAGAAGGCTCTGGGGAGACCTTAGAACCTCCTGCAGTCCCAAAAGGGGGCCTACAGGAGAGATGGGGAGGGACTCTTAATAAGGGACTGTAGTGATAGGATGAAGGGTAAAGTTTTTAAATTGAAAGAGGGGAGATTTAGATTAGATACTAGGAAGAAATTCTTTCCTGTGAGGGTGGTGAGACCCTGGCCCAGGTTGCTCCGAGAAGCTGTGGCTGCCCCATCCCTGAAGGGGTTCAAGGCCAGGCTGGATGAAGCTTTGAGCAACCTGGTCTAGAGGAAGGTGTCCTTGCCCATGGCAGGGGGTGGAACTCGATGATGTTTAAAGTCCCTTCCAACCCAAACCATTCTATGACTCTGTGACTCCTTGCACCCCTCACCTCTCACTCCAAGCCCCCAGCTGGGGACAATGACACCACCATGTGCCCCACTGACAGTCAGACACACCAGCCATGTGCCTCTTCCTGTTGGGCTCTGCCTGCAGTGCCACATTTTTTTATTGAAATGTTGCTTATCTCTGCACATCTGCACACATCTGCTTATCTGCAAGTCTTTGTCCCCATCTCCTCTTCCAGCAGCTGTCCTTGGCCATCCTTTTCTTTGTGTTGCCTTGCTTGCTCGTGGCTGTTGTTTGAGCCAAGCAACCTTACCCAGGGCCAGCACCTCCCTGGACCTACCACTTGGCATCGGGTCTTCCAGCAAGCCCTTGGTTTGCCCATCCCTCCGACATCCCCCGAAGCAACCGCAGGGGAACGAAAAGCATTTGCCACATTTGGGTCGAGCTGCTGAGGAACAGTAGAGGGGTTTATAAGAGAAGAATACAGATTTCAGGGAGGCCAAATATTTCATCTAGAAGTTTCCAGAGCCTGCAGAGAAATGAGGGTAAAAGGAAGCTGAAAAAAATGAACAATGATGAGAGCTCAGAGATTTTTCATCGCCAGTGGTGCTGCTGAATGCCTCTCCCTCCTCCCAAGCAGCACTTTTTGGAGGAGTTTTGCTCTGGCAAAAGCATGGAAATGCTTAAACTGGGGTGAGCCTGGGCTCCCAGATCTGCAAAAACATTGCTCAGCCCAGGGATGAGGCTCTGTGCTGTGCTTCAAACCCAGCCCTGGTAAACAAGAGGGACAAAAGGGGCTTTGAGCCTTGCTGAGCGCGCCTCCCTTGGGTCAGTGCCCGTGGCTGCTCTGGATGAATGCCTTCTTCTGAAGTGCTGCATAACGGGAGCCTTCAGAGATGTAGGCTCTCTTTTATTAATCGACTTCTACTTTCCTTTACCCCCTCCTTCTCACAGTTACACCACGCTGCGAGGGCAGATCTCCGTGCCGGAGGAGCCATGCTGGGTGATGCACCTTCCTTTACCTCTTCATTAGACCGTGATCTCTTTCATACCCTATTTAGGAATTTGCATTTTTCGCCCTGAAGCAATCTGAGCCCCCTCCCGTTCCCTCAGCCTGAATGCTCAAAAGCTCTAATTTACTCATCACATAATATTTTCTCATAAAATAAAAAAAAAAAGGGGGACTTGTGTGGGTTTTTTTTTTCCTGTGTGCCGGAATTATTCAGCTCTCTGAAAGCACTGAGGAATCCCAGTTGGACAGACTCTAATAATTAATATTTCATTGTGTTGGATTTACAAGTCCTGCGGTAGCGGAGACAGAGTCCCCCACAGCCTGCAGGAAAACACAGTCGGGTATTTTTTTGCCGCTATAAAGCAAAACTGGCTGTTTTTTGGGGGGTTTTTTTTGCTTGGTTTGCACTGCCTTTGCTGCAGAAAAGCGTTCTTGTATCCCATGGCTAATTTAAGGGGAAATAAATCATCCCGGGCATAGTTGAAGAGCAAAGGGTTATTTCCCTTGCCCAAAGGGCACTGCAGCTCAAAGACTTTGAAATCTGCCCTCCTCCAGTGGTGCAAAGTTGCCCTGGTGGCAATTACTCCTCTCCAACATGCTCAAGCTGTGCAGGGAGGAAGAAGAGGTGGATGTGATTCCTAACCACTAATTTTTGACCAGGAATTAGGGCTGATTGGGACCGCGGAGAAATGGCAGTCATTAGCACATGGATGAGGCTGTCCAGATAACTACCCCGAGCCTGTGCCCCTTGCTGTGACTTTGTGCAAGGCAGCATTTGCCCCTTGGGTTTGAAAGGTGCTTGGAGGACCCTAAACAGAATGAGGTTGTGCACTGGGTGAAAAGGAACTAGTTGTTATTATCACTACAGACTGCGCTGAGCTTCTCTGACCCCGTTCAAAGATGTGACAGTGATGGGGGAGGTGGGAGAGAGGTGAAAGAGCCCTTCTGCTCTCTCCAGAACAGCACCAGAGCAGTTTTGGGCACTTCATAGTGCACAAGAGGTGACTCCACTGGAGATGGTCCAGGGTGTGGGAGAAAGATGCTGCAGAGACTCAGCACAGCATTTGGGGAGGGGATACCCAACAAGCCAGACATAGGGAGAGAGGGGAGAGAGGGCTGTTGTCCCCCCAAAAGGCTCACAGATCCCAATGGAAAGCCTGGAGAAAGGTCCGTGGAGAAAGATGTGGGCAAGCAGGGCATTTAGAAGAGGCAGCACAAAGTACAGAGTCCTTTCAGTGGCTGGAGCCGGCAGACAAACACAGCTTGGGGATGAAGCGACAAACACAGCTTGGGGAATGAAGCAACAAACAATATTACAAATGGCATAATGAATGCCTGGTTGTAGAAAATAATCAGCAGTTTAAATACCTAAGGGACTCGTCAGATGGACGTCAAGGGGAGTTGTGACGTGGCTCCTAAGGGTCCAGGAGGCAGGACAGCTGCACTCACTCTGTGTGGTTGTCACCCTGATCCTCTGCTATCAGAACTACCAGCTTACAGCCTCAAACAGCCAAACCCAAGCGATAAATTTAGCCCTGAGCCAAGCTGTGTGTGTGGGCAAGGCTGGAGGAGTGCTGGGAAGGAGGCTGGAAGCGGGATGGAGCTGTCAAGCCTCACAAAAAGGGGAGCAGCAGTGCCCCAGGCAGGGGTTCCCAGGGGTGGGGATGGCAGATGGAGATAGCCAAGGCTTCCTGTGGTCAGCAACCACCCCATCTGTCCCATGGCCACCCACGCCACTGAGATGAGTACCACGCAAGACAGGAAAACACCAAACCACCTTTCTGAAGTGCTGCAGCCCCTGATGTGTTGCCTAATTCTCCGCAGGACTCGGTCATCATTTGGTTTGTGGGGTGGCCCAGCACCATCAGGATGCCAGTGAGACCTGCTGGGTCAGGCAAGCCAGGGAAGAGGGAGATGGGGGAAGAGACCTGGCTGTCCCCAGCAGGTACCAGTGTGTGCTGCAGGATGGACAAACGTCTCTCTGGACTCGTGACACATCCCTGCTGAGGGCTTGGGTGGAAAGGCTGCAGGAAATTCAGCGCTGGGGGTAATTCCAGCTCTTTGGGGAAACCAGGAGTTTTCTAAATCAAAGCTAGAAGCTGAAATGACAGTGTTTCCCAGGCAGGGTTTGGGTTCAAGCCATTTTTTTGTTTGTGGTACAAATCAAAGAGGTTGTTGGGTTTTTTTAAATTTGTTATTCTCCTTTTCATTCATTTCTAACCAAAATGGCCTTTGGGGGCCCATGACGTGACCTTCACCGACGTATCTAAATGCTGGATGCCTGAGTCTGTGCCTGCCCCCCATTTTGCAGAGACCTGAGCACTTCTGGGGTGACTCCCCCCCTCCTAGGACAGGCATCGAAGATGGCACTTGAAGGACTCAGTGGAGACCCCCCCAACTCTTTCCAGAGGCTCAAGGCAAGTGAATCAGAGAGACCCAACATTAACATGCCTGTCCTGGTTTCTGCTGGGATAGAGTTAATTTTTTTCCTAGTAGCTGCTATGTTTTGGATTTGTGAGAATAAATTGTATGAGAATAATGTTTATAACTCATATTCTTTTCGCTGTTGCTAAGTGATGCTTATATTAAGCCAAGGACTTTTTCAGCTTCCCATAGAAGCTGACAGGGAGCGTAGACACAGCAAGCTGGCCAAAGGGAATATTCCATACCATATGCTCAGTATATAAACAGGGATTGACTGGGGGGACAGGAGTCTGTGATCACTGCTTGGGATGGGATGGGCAATTGATCATCGGGCGGTAAGCAATTGTATTGCATCAAATTTTGTATATTCTTTTACCATTACTATTATTCTTATTTTATCTTCTGTTGCTATTCTATTAAACTGTCTTTATCTCAACCCACGAGTTGTGGGCTTTTTTTTTTCCTTTTTCTCCCTCTTCTCCCTATCCTGCTGGGGTGGAGGGAGGGGAGTGAGTGAATGGCTGCAAGGTCCTCATTGCCAGTTGGGGTTAAACCAAGGCAATGCCTAAATTAGTTGCTGTGAATTCTAGCCAGTGAGAAAAAGAAAAAAAAAAGGGTGGCAAAACTATCAAAAACCCAGCCTACGAGAGGAAACTTGATGGAAGTTGGCACATTTCCCTAAAACTTCCATGTCCAGTACACTAATGAATATTCTAGATTGGGGGGGGGGGGGGAGCAATCAAAAAAACGCCACTTTCCTGGGAAATCCTGGATGGTTTCCAGCATGGAGAAGCAAACTAAGCCCACGAGAGGGAGCTGGTGCCTCTGTGTGGCTCCGGACTGGCCACAAAATGCTGTCTGCCAGCAGAAAACCTATGCTCCTGGAACAATTTCCAGGGGGAAAACCAGCAGCCGTGCGAGGGATGAGATGGTTTGGCTGGAAGCAGCCCAAGGAAGGCCGGCTGTAGGACCGAGCTACCGATGCCAGCTCGCTGGTGATGGGCCCTGGCCAGCCTCCAGCGTCTGCTCGCTCCCACGCCAGCAACAGAGGGGGACGTGCCTTGGTTTGGCTGTGCAAGATAATTCTGGTGCATCTGATAGCAGCTAGAAGAGGGAGAAGTTGCACCTGAACCCCAAAAGCGGGTACCAAGCCCTGCAAGGTTCCAATCCAGAGCCTGTGGCTGAGGGCTGCTTGCAATCACAGAGTCACAGAATGATACGGGGTTGGAAGGGACCTCTGGAGATCATCTAGTCCAACCCCCTGCCAAAGCAGGGTCACCCAGAGCAGGTTGCACAGGAAAGCACCCAGGTGGGTTCTGAAGATCTCCAGAGAAGGTGACTCCACACCCTCTCTGAGCGGCCTGTTCCAGGGCTTTGCTACCCTCAAAGTAAAAAATGTTTTCCTCATGTTCAGATGGAATTCCCCATGTTCCAGTTTGTGCCCGTTGCCCCTTGTCCTGTTACCAGGCACCACTGAGAAGAGCCTGACCCCATCCTCTTGCCACCCCGCCTTTAGATATTGCTCAGCATCGATGAGATCCCCTCTCAGTCTGCTCTTCTCCAGGATAAACAGCCCCAGGTCCCTCAGCCTTTCCTCAGCAGAGAGATGCTCCGGTCCCTTCATCATCTTTGCAGCCTCTGCTGGACCTCCAGTGCTTTCCTGTCCTTCTTGTACTGGGGAGCCCAGAATTAGACACCCAGTGGAAGTGGGATGCAACCCTCTGTCCCACCCTCACCCACAGCTGGGGGTCACCAGAATTGCTAGCCTGATGTTGGGCTGGGTCTGGGCAACACCTAGGGAATCTTATTTTCTTGGCATCTCTGAGGTCCTGGGGAGAAAAGAGGGGATCAAATTGGATGGGGCTGCACCTTTCCGTCCCATTATGGGTGCTCTGTCCACTCTTTCTGATTTTCCTACACATTCCCTGATTGCAATATCTCCTTGAGCATCTTCCTGCCTCTCTAACAGTAAACTCTGCTAATTACCTCTATTCTTCCCACAAACGCTCACAACCAAAAAGCGAGACTGGCACCTGCCATCCACCATGCAAGCAAATAATGGAAATTCCACCTTTTTTCCTCCTCTTCTGTGGGTTTTAACCCTGTTTTCAACCCACTGCCTGATGCCTGCAGCAATTGTATGAAAATAGAGAAGAGAAGACCATCTCTTTGGAGAGAGGGTGGTCTAGGTGAGACTTCAAACAAAGCTCTAGCGCTGCCTCCCCATGTCTAACCTCAGAAGAGTCATTTGGCGTCTCTGATTCATGTAGATAAGATGGAGATAACAACAAAGGGGTTCTCGCCCTGACCTGGGAGGCTCTTGGCATCTTGGCACTCTGAATCTTGGTGGTGCTTCACCCATCTGGTCCAGGGATGTCCTTACACCAGGACCGGGAAGGGTCTGCCTGCCCATCCACTGCAGATATCTGCACACTCAGAGCTTTCCTCCCCCAGGCCCCTGCAGCGCTGTGCTGCTATAACCGGTGTGAACACTCATCGTCTCCACAACACCATGCAGAAACCTGTCATGGCAAAGCTGGGGCTGCTCCCACGTCGCTCACTCCTCCAGAATGCTGTTCTTTGACTCACTGTGGTGCCGAGGAGCTTTTGTTAGGAGCTGTGTTAGGAGCTGGGGACGTAAACAGCGCAGAAAAACATCTCTCCCTGGCTTCCCCATCGCATGGGAGCTTTGACAATGGATGGAGGTAGACACAGAGGGTAAGGCAAGGGTGTGGGCAACACAGGGTGCATTGGATCCTTGGCCACTGCCTGATATGTTGTTATTAGGGTGACAGGTCTCATGGTCAGAGCCATGGGCTGAGGCTTCTCAGTAAGTCTGAAGGGGTCCAGAACCCTTTGGTGGCATCACTGCATGTTCAACTCCAGGATGAGATACAGAGCCCTGTGTCCTCAAGAAAGCCTTGAAAGGCAGCTGGAGGGCTACCTGCTGCTGCTGACCTGCCTCTCCCTTCAGGGGGCAAGCTGCCCTCCTCCCCAGCACTGGAATGGGTGAGAAGGAGGGTTGCGCCCAGCACAGCCCGTGCTACAGCAGGCAGGAGAGCAAGGAGGAGGCTTGGAGATGCGCTCCACCCTGCAAAAGCTGGGAGACTGGCTTGTCTGCTCATCACCAGCTCCCAGCTGGATGTCAACAGTGGTGAGAAGGGAGGGTGGTGCTTTATCTTCTCCCCGCAGCAGAAAAACCTCCCCAGGCTTCTCTGTGTCTCCTTTCCCCCATCTTTAGAGCAGTGCGAAGCTCTCCCTGGTCATGTGGACCTTGCTGCCAGGGTGGATGTATCTGGAGACAGATGCTCTCCCCAGGGTTTGCTGCGGGGCTGAAGGACATGGGGGAAGCAGAGCTTGATGAATTTCTAGGTCTGGCCATATTTCATTTCCCAAAATACCCACCGTCACCAAGGCGTGGTGGCAGAAACCCAGGGCTGCCCGAGATGTCGTCCTGCTTCCAAGGAAACAGGCAGTGGTGGTGCTCAGCATCCCCCAGGCGTTACTGAAAGGGTCCTGCCTGCACAGCCCCTTCCTCGTGCTTTGGAGCAAGAGGGAGCTGGGTCAGAGGGTGTCACAGCAACGTCTCCACAGATGATCTTCTCCACAGATGATCTCACCTCCCACTCCAGGCCCTCCACGCTAAATGCTGCACCACACGCGTTGGCAGGAGCATGAAACGGGTGAAACCAAGCTCCTGAGGGTAAATGCCGCAGGGAGAAGCTCCATATGGACAGGTAAACAGCACAGGGCAAGGTCTGTCCTCCAGCCCCTGAGGCCGCACCATATGGCATTCTTGTGGCACCCTTTTTATCCCCCAAACAGGGTGGCCACATCCTTATGGCCGATCTGCCCTGGGTTGTCCCCTGGGCACGGTCTGGGAGGTGTTTCTTGGCACGAGTGAGTGCTGATAGTGGGCACATGAGTGAGCTTGTGCCCTGTTCTTGACTTATTTGCTGGTCTAGAAGTAGGTTGACAGCTCTTTTTCGTTACCAGAGCACTTTGTGGGTCCAGCCAGGATCCCACCACGCGGTACAACTGGCATGAGAGACCCAGCAGAAGCAATGCCTGGCTCCAGCACGTGCAAAGATTGATCACTCAGGATGACGTGCTGCATCCTCCCCTTCCTGCTCACCCTTCCCTGGATAAATGAGGTGGGACCAGAGTGGGCGGGCAGGACCCATCCCACCTTCAGAACAAGGTGGCAGCGAGTCCACTTGGAGATGTCACAGCCTGGTTCTGGCTGTGGAAGTGATACCAGAGGCATTGCTTGGTGCTGTGCACATGTCAGAGGAGAGGAGATGCCCTGCATGTCTGCTCTGAAAGCCATGCCCGTAGGACAGGGGGTGAGGTTTTGGCTGTAGAATGAGTCTCATGGTGCTGAGCCCACCCCGGAGCGATTTCTCTCTGTGTTTCCTTCATCCCATCTCCCTTTTACCTTGGAGGAAAGTGGGTTTTCCTCCCTGCAGGGAGGCAGGAGAGAGCATCTGTGAGCAAAATCGGGGCCTGACGCCAAGCACTTGTGTTTACAGCCCAGAAATGGGAGGGCACATCCCAGGGCTTTGCTCTCAGAGGAAGGAAAGGTTCATAGACCTCTTTTCCCATCAGATATTCTGTTTCCTGCCCCTCGCCCTTCTCCTGCAGCAGCGGGCAGGTCGCAAAGCACAGCTGGCAGGAGCAGAGACCACAGCTGCTGCAGGCTGAGGAGCAAAAGCCACCACTCTCCCACGCCTCTGACTTTGGGCACGCCAGTCTCCTCCTCAATTTTGGGGCTCTGGGCTCAATGCTGAAATGCTGTAAAGTCCCTTCAAGGCACGGTTGCCTTTTTCCTGACATTTTAAGGGGTTGGGAGGGGCTGAAAACTTGGTACACAGTGTGTGCAATCAAGATGGGGCGAGTTGTTCCTACCGTGCCCTTTCCTTGGCAAGCAGGAGGGTGTCCTCAAACCCAGGGCTGCTTTTCCACCTTGGTATTGTTCCCTAGGTCAGCGTGGGTGGCTTTGGGTTCCCATGCCCCTCCCAGGCTGTCATCTGGGAGGTTTACAAGCCCTTGTTTGTGCTGAGTGGCAGGCCAGGTGGGTTTGGAGGGGCCAGCTCTGGCTGTGGATGGGATCGATCACGGCACGTGAGCTGCTCTTACCATGCCCCGTGAGCAGTGGGGATGGGGTGACAGGAGCCAAAGCCCAGCTGCAGTGTGCAGGGATGCTCTTGAGGTGGACCTATGCCTTTCCCTCCAGTGCAAACAGCAAAAGCATGCCCTGTCTTTCCCAAAAATAATAATAATTAAACAACAACAACAAAAAAAAACCCCAAACCAAGCAAAAAAACAACCAACCAAAAAAAAAACCAAACACAGCCTTGAATTTTTGGCCAACCCTCCTGGGAAAATACCCTTCTGCTCACCCATAGAGGGATACGATTGCGTTCCCAGATATCACCCTGTTTGTTTCTCTGCCCTGCTGAACACACCCGACAGGCTGGGATGGTTTCAGCCAGGATATTTCCTTGATCTGCGGTTCCTCCGCCTGCTGTGGGATCTCCTCCTCCAGAGACAGCCCTGCTCTCCTCACCTTCCTCGGCCGCAGTTGCAGAGGTTTCAGCATGGCTATTACCTGAGGTGTGACAAGTTTCTAGACGTAACGAGGGGTGGCCCAAGCTCTTCTCATCATGCAACTGGGGTTTTGATACCCTACCTGGCTGGGTCAGCAGGAGTGTGTGTCGGGAGAGAAACCAGAGCATCCTGATCTTCCCACGCATGTGCTGAGTTTTTCCACTCACGACTTTTTTTCCTACTCCCAGTTGAGGTCCACTTGGAAAAAAATCAGACCCAGAGCCCCTAAAACAAATTAAGAGTAGAGAGGCTGTCTACAGAGGCCATCACAGCTTTCCCATCGACAGAGAGAAATGTGCTTTTCTCATTTGATTTTCAGCTTTCACTTCACTTTGGAAATTTCAGCTATTGGTTTTCAGCGCAGAGGATCACTTCCAGGCCTGAAATACCCATCACGTAAAGGATGAGTCAAGAACTTAAAGCAATTTTTTTTTAAAAAAAAAAAGGAGCAATTTTGAAAACAGTGACTGTTTCCCTGCCTCCTGGAGTGGGGTGCATGTGTCTCCCCTTTATAATGGGTAGACATGGAAAAGTTTATTTCTTAGAGAAGTAAAAGGACAACTAGACTAAGGTTTTCTTGGTGTGGCTGTGGAAGCTCTCACAAGGCCGGCTGCTCCCACAGCTGTGTCCTAGATGAGTTTCTCTCACATATCACTGGCTTGGCAGGTTCAAATGACTGCTCTCTACGCCACCAGCTAACTCCAAGATCTTAACAACCCACAAAACAAACACAAAACTCCCCACAGTTATCAGAAAGACATTTGTGAGGACAAACACGAGAGATGTCACCTACTTTTTTTCCTGGAGAGGTTTGCCAAAATCTTCTGTGGCCAAGCTTTTGATCAGCCTTTCATAGGCATTTGTCCTGGACTTTTTTTTTTGCCTATCGCAGCCCAAGATTTCCAAGGACAGACCAGAGCCTTGCTTGTCAAGACCAGCATGAACATGCAGCAGAAGAGCCAGTCTCATTTTGGTGCCTGTACGTTGACTGCTCATGTCATTAAAGTAGACCAGGAGGGCTTGGCCTCGGACGATGGGAAATTCCCAGTTGTGGTGAAAAAGCAATGACAGTTTTGGGAATTATCAACTGAGCTGTGTCACAAGTGCAAACTTAAATAAACCTGTGAGGTTTCTCCCCAAACACAGCTGTGGCCAGCGATGTCCTCCTTGGCGAGGACTGGCATTAACTCTTTTGGGAGAATCCCAAGAGGGTAATGGGTTTTTGTCTCTCTTTTTTTGTCTCTGCTTCCTCCTCCTAACCATCCTTCTTCACTGCCCTTTTTATTTCAGACCCTGCAGGTCTCCAGTGTCCACCGTCCTGGCTGCAGAGATGCCACCACAGAATAATAACCCTTGGCCCTGGACCCAAGAAAGATGATTCACATCCATAACTCTAATCTCTTTCCTCTACAAACAGGGCGGTTACAGCCAAATTGCTTGTGAGGAGCAGCCCCATGTCAGGGCATTGTTTGAGACAATGCTGGTTGGGGTGTGTCCAAGCCACGTTGATAGTCCAATGGCGTGGATGGCATTGGTGCTGGGCTTGTGCCTTGTTTGGTGAGCTGGTCTGGATTTGGCCCTTCAGCCAGGGCATTGGCGGAGGATGTGAATCACAGCGGTTGAATCCATACACGATGTGCTGTTTGATATCTCCCCATGAGCCTCCAAGCTGATGGGGTTGAATGATCCTTGGAGGTTAAGGGAATGTGACAAAATGGCCTTGGTCCCTTGTTGGCTGGTAGCCATGACCCCAAATGACTTGTGTTGCTCACCCATTGTAACCACGCAAGGATCTTTGTGACCATGACAGCTGTCACGCTGAAATGGAAGTCTACCTGGATCACCTTGTATTTCAGCCAGACTCGGTAGATCTGGGATACCCCTGTCCTTCTTAGCTGGAGGTTTGGTAGCTTCTGTCATCTGTCATGAGGCTGGCCTGAGGAGCTCTGTCCTGTTGTTTGGAGCCTACCAGGTAAGCTCCAGGTCCAGGTGTGCTTTGGGAAGAATGGAGCAGGCTGCCTGCAACAGCCAGGCCTTNTGCTGTGGGATCTCCTCCTCCAGAGACAGCCCTGCTCTCCTCACCTTCCTCGGCCGCAGTTGCAGAGGTTTCAGCATGGCTATTACCTGAGGTGTGACAAGTTTCTAGACGTAACGAGGGGTGGCCCAAGCTCTTCTCATCATGCAACTGGGGTTTTGATACCCTACCTGGCTGGGTCAGCAGGAGTGTGTGTCGGGAGAGAAACCAGAGCATCCTGATCTTCCCACGCATGTGCTGAGTTTTTCCACTCACGACTTTTTTTCCTACTCCCAGTTGAGGTCCACTTGGAAAAAAATCAGACCCAGAGCCCCTAAAACAAATTAAGAGTAGAGAGGCTGTCTACAGAGGCCATCACAGCTTTCCCATCGACAGAGAGAAATGTGCTTTTCTCATTTGATTTTCAGCTTTCACTTCACTTTGGAAATTTCAGCTATTGGTTTTCAGCGCAGAGGATCACTTCCAGGCCTGAAATACCCATCACGTAAAGGATGAGTCAAGAACTTAAAGCAATTTTTTTTTAAAAAAAAAAAGGAGCAATTTTGAAAACAGTGACTGTTTCCCTGCCTCCTGGAGTGGGGTGCATGTGTCTCCCCTTTATAATGGGTAGACATGGAAAAGTTTATTTCTTAGAGAAGTAAAAGGACAACTAGACTAAGGTTTTCTTGGTGTGGCTGTGGAAGCTCTCACAAGGCCAGCTGCTACCACAGCTGTGTCCTAGATGAGTTTCTCTCACATATCACTGGCTTGGCAGGTTCAAATGACTGCTCTCTACGCCACCAGCTAACTCCAAGATCTTAACAACCCACAAAACAAACACAAAACTCCCCACAGTTATCAGAAAGACATTTGTGAGGACAAACACGAGAGATGTCACCTACTTTTTTTCCTGGAGAGGTTTGCCAAAATCTTCTGTGGCCAAGCTTTTGATCAGCCTTTCATAGGCATTTGTCCTGGACTGGTTCAGATGCCTATCGCAGCCCAAGATTTCCAAGGACAGACCAGAGCCTTGCTTGTCAAGACCAGCATGAACATGCAGCAGAAGAGCCAGTCTCATTTTGGTGCCTGTACGTTGACTGCTCATGTCATTAAAGTAGACCAGGAGGGCTTGGCCTCGGACGATGGGAAATTCCCAGTTGTGGTGAAAAAGCAATGACAGTTTTGGGAATTATCAACTGAGCTGTGTCACAAGTGCAAACTTAAATAAACCTGTGAGGTTTCTCCCCAAACACAGCTGTGGCCAGCGATGTCCTCCTTGGCGAGGACTGGCATTAACTCTTTTGGGAGAATCCCAAGAGGGTAATGGGTTTTTGTCTCTCTTTTTTTGTCTCTGCTTCCTCCTCCTAACCGTCCTTCTTCACTGCCCTTTTTATTTCAGACCCTGCAGGTCTCCAGTGTCCACCGTCCTGGCTGCAGAGATGCCACCACAGAATAATAACCCTTGGCCCTGGACCCAAGAAAGATGATTCACATCCATAACTCTAATCTCTTTCCTCTACAAACAGGGCGGTTACAGCCAAATTGCTTGTGAGGAGCAGCCCCATGTCAGGGCATTGTTTGAGACAATGCTGGTTGGGGTGTGTCCAAGCCACGTTGATAGTCCAATGGCGTGGATGGCATTGGTGCTGGGCTTGTGCCTTGTTTGGTGAGCTGGTCTGGATTTGGCCCTTCAGCCAGGGCATTGGCGGAGGATGTGAATCACAGCGGTTGAATCCATACACGATGTGCTGTTTGATATCTCCCCATGAGCCTCCAAGCTGATGGGGTTGAATGATCCTTGGAGGTTAAGGGAATGTGACAAAATGGCCTTGGTCCCTTCTTGGCTGGTAGCCATGACCCCAAATGACTTGTGTTGCTCACCTATTGTAACCACACAAGGATCTTTGTGACCATGACAGCTGTCACGCTGAAATGGAAGTCTACCTGGATCACCTTGTATTTCAGCCAGACTCGGTAGATCTGGGATACCCCTGTCCTTCTTAGCTGGAGGTTTGGTAGCTTCTGTCATCTGTCATGAGGCTGGCCTGAGGAGCTCTGTCCTGTTGTTTGGAGCCTACCAGGTAAGCTCCAGGTCCAGGTGTGCTTTGGGAAGAATGGAGCAGGCTGCCTGCAACAGCCAGGCCTTAGGGTGGAAAGGCAAAATATCAAACACAGATCTTCCCTTTTTTTTCCTAGGGTTTCTGGATCTCATGATCTCCCCCCACCCAGTCCTTCACCTAACCCTGTTGCACAGCCAGATGAAGCAACTTCACCTTCCCTGACCTCCCAAAGAAGGAGGAAAGGACACAACCAGATTAGCCGGATGCTGCCCGGGACTGGGCTGGACCTCTTGCCCTGCATGCACCATCTGTGTGACTCAGACACACCAGGAGGACTACCCACGGCTGCCTTCTTCCCACCTTCTCCCATGGCATCTCCTTTATTCACTGAGGGTGCAATTTGCAACTCCGAGTTGAAACGCAGATTTTCCTCCCTGCGTGATGGAGGAGAGCTGCGCTTGGAGCCACCCACCAGAAAGAAACAGGGAGAAAGCTGGGGACAGTTGGCATTAAAACACTCCTGGACCTGGCAGTTTGCTCCACCTTGCCACTCCATCACGGGTCGAAAACACGCTTTGTCTGCCTCCAGTTACACAAAAGGGACGGGCCTTGCACAACTCTCTCCCAAGGTCTGGCACAAACACGCGCTGCCGGCTGCCAAGTGCAAAGTGGGTTAAGGTTTCCTGCCTTAAAGTTCCCAGGCTCTCTTAACTGTTTAATATCCTTCCTGACACCATTGGGTTAACACCCACCAGTTTCTGCAGCAAGATTCACCCTCCTGCCCTCCCCTCTTTTTTTTTTCCTTTTTTCTTTTTTTTTAATGTCCCTGCAAAAGCAGTTTTAACACTTCCATGCTGTGTTCTCCTGACACCATCTGCACTTCCCGCTACCCTGGTTGTCTTTGCCTCAGCTTTTCTTCCAGCTCTTTTCTCCCCTTGCTTGGAAAAGTGGGCTGCTCTCTGCTTCAAAGGACACCAGTCCCACACCCCACCGCCGTGGTGGTGGTTGGAGCCCAAAGCCCTTGCAGTGGCCCGGGGCGTGATTGCAATATCAATAGCACACAAGAACAGCATGGTTTTGGGACCTGGCCAGACCCTAGTCTGAGTCCCAAAGCTTTGGTATTCTTCTCCTTCAGGGACTCAGGGATAGAGGCCAGGTGATGCCCCTGATGCTTTCTCCATCCAGGCCCCATAGGAGACCCCACATTTTAACTCCTGTGGCTGGTTAAACTGGGATGTGGGGAGCTGTAGAAAATGCTCCTCAGACCCTGAAGGTCTGTGGGTAATACCTGAACAGTGTCTGCACATAACAACGTATACATTTTACACAGCGCTAAGTAATGCCACCATAGGAGAAACGATGAAGCATCGATACATCCCTCCCATCCCATCTTATTTCTTACCCTCACTTTGCCTGTCTTTAATTATTTCCCTCCAAGCTTTGTGTGTTTGCTTTGATTTATTTTGCTTTGCGCTAATATTTCTCAGCTCCCCCCCCTCTCTCTTTCCAGTTCTGGGTGAAATATTAATCTTGTTTATTATTATTAACCTTCCCTCTCTCTAATCTATTTAAATGCTTTCTCACATTTCCACTTCCTACAGCCCATTTCTCACTTGCAGATTTTCTATTCAGCCGCACTTCGCTTTAACAGCGTCATTTATTTACTGTTCATTTATTTGTTTTAATTTCAAAGCCTTTCTTCTTTCTTGTTGTGGGGCTGTGTTCACCCATTGCTCCCTTCCTCCTGCTGAGGAGCTGCATTTTTCTGCTCGGTTGACTCCAAGACGAGCTGAATTCAGTGCAATAATTCAGTTTCATTTCTGGATTTTTGACGTGGATGGAAGGGAAGGAAGTTTTGTTTTCCATTTCTCCAGCTGGAGAGAAGCCTGGCTATTATACACAAAACAAACATGCAGACTAAAACCTACTATTTCCCCCTGTGCTCCAGCAGATCACGTTTCCTGCCCGACGTTGTTCATGCATGGATTTGTACAAAGTCCTGTTCGGAGAGTACGGCTTTTTCACAGTTTATTTCCGAAGTATATTTCCTACATTAGCTGTCACGTGGGCCTTTCACATCCTTGCTAAAAGAGGAGATAATTAAAGATTTATGCTCAGGGTCATGGCAAATGCAGAGAGCGGAGTGGAAGACTTTGAAAACCAGATGCTTATCCCCTCCATCCTGCTCCGGGCACAGGCAGAGACAGAAATCGTTGGGGGCTGAAGCTGCTGTAGAAAAGGAGGAACTGGGCAAAGGGAGAATAACTGGAAACAAAAGACCTGTCACAGGGGTTGGGCATGGGGCCATCTGCCCAGGATCTTGCAAACAGGTGACCAAGATTACTCCTTGGGGAGTAATTTGGGAAAAACAAAGAGCAACTGTATGTTCTTCATTCTGTTTCCACACCACTTGTGAACTTATAAATCTTGACTCTGAGCTCCTCTTGGTCATTTCCTCTCTAAAGATGAAGGGTCCTAGTCTGCTGAGATGTCTTCTCGACCAGGACTTGTTTTATTTCTCAGTCATTTTCACTCCCATTTGCAGTTTAACTCCTGCAGCAATTTTCCATGTGCTTGGTGCCTCTACTGCATCCTGAGTCATTTGGCAAGAGGTGATGAAGTGGCTGTGGGAGCAGAAGAAAGGAGCCCAGAAGGATTGGAAAGGTCACGAGGGACTGGAAAAACCTGTCAGAGTCCAAAGTTGGTCCACAGGTAGCAACAAACATTGTTGCTTGGAAACCCTGGATGCTTCTGGAGGAGAGAAGAGCAGAGCAAAACAAGATGATTGGACCCCATTCCTGCCTGGACCACAGGACCCTCCAAGTGACAGTCTCCAGGCACAGATAGTGTCATTGCATGAACGATCCACGCTGGTTTTCTGCTTCAAGCACTTTCTTTAGTACAAGTGAGATAATTGTGAATGACTGCAGACAACCCAGTGAAAAATCTTCCTTTTTTTTTTTGCTTCCTCTTCCACTTCCCACAGATATAAAGCTCTTACGGTTTGAGAAATCCACAATTTATTGTTTCGACAACTATTCTCTCACCTGAAGACCCCTCCCCAGCCATGGAAGGGAATCAGGGAAAAACAAGGAAACACGAGGCTTTGAAATATAAATAGATTTAATAGGATAAAACTAAGTAATTAACATTAATAATACTGAAGAGCCAATATTGATCCTGATACCAATATGAAATACAGAAGGATTATACTCAGCCCATTCCATCACAGGAAGCTGACACCTCACACTCCCGACAGGGACAGCCAATGTGGGATCCTGTGAATGTTGCAGGAAGGGAAGGAATCAGGGCTCCAGCACCAGGGAAAGAAGTTCTCAGATCACAAGCATCAAGGGAGAGAGAGAACTTCTCAGCAAACTTTCTCATTTCTGTTGAATGTGATGCTCATGGTATGAAATGCCAGGGAATGTATTTGAGCATGGTATGCTCATGGAATGGGCTGCCCAGGGAAGTGGTTGAGGCACCATCCCTGGAGATATTCAAAAGACAAGTTGACACGATGCTCGGGGATATGGTTTAGTGTTGGTTGGTGGTGTGTGGGTATGGTGGTGGGTTTTTTTGGTTTTTTTTTGTTTTTTTTAAATGATTGGACTAGATGATCTTAAAGGTCCCTTCCAACCTAGGCGATTCTGCATAAAATAACCCTGTTGGAAGCTTGGGTCAAGTGCCCGGGTCTCTCTCATCCTTGTCCCCACACTTGGAGAGTGCAAAAACACCGAGACCTTGAAACCTGCACCCAAGAGCTGGTGATAAAGTAAATATTTTCACCGATTCAGATACGAGAGTTTTCTACAACTGCAATTTTCCCAAGCATTAGCAGAGAATTTAGTCCTGTGTTGCTCAAACCAGGACAGAAACTCTTGTTTCATGGCAGAGAGAAAGGATGGAGGATGCCAGGTGACGCCTACCATCCTGCAAGCCATGAGCCACCCCAAACTGGCGCAGCTGCCTCTGCTTTGCTCCAGATGTTGTGGTTCAGCCCAATGGAGTAAGAAGGGACTCCCATGTTTGAATCAGATAAATTGCTCCCCAAATTAGCAATGCAGACATGGTCAGCAGGTGTAGGCCTCGGAAAAAAAGATTGGATCTGGATGAGACATTAAAAAAAAAAAAAAAAATTGCTACTTGGAGACTTGTAATAGGTTCCTACGCATAAACACACCCACCCATCCCTGATCGCATCTTCTGTGCTGTCACTCCCCAAACCTCAAATTACTGTAATCAAAGGAAGTCTAAGTAAACGCAGTCCCAGTATAAAACCTTACCGTGGTGCACCGTCCCACACTGTTCAGGCTCTGAGGGCACAGCGACCATGAAGGCTGTTCTGATCGCCCTGCTGGTGGCAGTCCTGTGTGCGAGGCAAGGTAAGGAGCTTTGGAGGCTGGGAGAGCCAGATGGAGAGGATCAAAACACCAGAAGAGAAATTAGGGATAACACAGGTTATCCCTAAGGAAGGTTTGACAGCTTTTACTGGAATTGGTGAGGTCTTGGAAGTGCAGTTTTTCTTTGCCATCAACTGTGTCAAGCGATATTTAGTGTGGTTGAGTCTTAGCTTCTGGGTGAGTTCTGCTGAGGTACCCATGACCCAAAGAAGACGAGCTCACCACTCTGGTTTCTCACACCCTCAAATATCAAGCTCTGACCACTCACACCTGAAGCTAGACATGCGAACTGAAAAATGCTAATAAGAATTAAGCTGGGCTCAAATTTGCCTCGGGTTTTATTTTGGTTCCTGAATGAAACTCAAGGAGCTGTCGATAAAGGTAATACAGCTGGTACCTACATCGCATCTTCTGCCAGCGTTTGGCTTTATTTCCCACAAAGACATTGCAATTAAGAAAGTAGATTGTTGGCAGATATTTGAAAGCCTAACAGCTCTTTGCTCACAGGTTTGAAGAGGTTTTTTTAAGTGTCTGTCTAGGAGTGAGTGTGTTTGTAATGGGATTCACAATGCTCTGTGCTCGTCCTCATGCAAAAGGAGGTGCAGATAGAACTAGATAATTGTGTAGAAATACCCAGTTGAGAAACGTTGGCTCTGTGAGTGTATTTGCAGTCCCGAGGAGCACTGCAAGCCTTTTTGCACCGTTAAGACTATTTCTGGCTGCATTTGCAAAACTGGAGCTAATGGAGGGTGGAGGTCAGACGCAGGCAAGGCTTTATAACAGCCATAATGACTTAAGTGGTTATTGTTTCCTGACTGGGAGGGATTTTCCTTGCACCAGTCAGTCAACACGGGTGCATTTCAGTTGCTTTCACGCACGTGCTGGGGTCTCGGCTCCATCTGCAGCAGGAAGTGGTTTGAACAACTCCGTGAGATTTGGCAGAAAAGAGGATCAGAGAGTGCTACAGGGACCGGAAAACACTTGGTAGGCAGCCTGTCTGGGATTGCTCTGCTGTGGTCTGCAAAAGGACAGTAGCCCACAGCTTGGGTCGGTGGGACCTCCAGGGGAGAGGTGAGAGGCTTGAATTATCCAAGCGATGGAGAAACACGGAGCGCAGAATAGTCAGTCACAGAGAAGTCAAAACCAGCATGCAACAAGGATGATTTTATCTGCTGTTATGGAGAACACCTGCACTCGCAACGCCTGGCACTATAAAAGAGCATCTGGGTGGGTTTCAGAGCAGGACAGTCAGTCATATGCTGACTT
The DNA here is from genome assembly GCA_033628505.1 of Tringa tobata. Taxonomy (NCBI): domain Eukaryota; kingdom Metazoa; phylum Chordata; class Aves; order Charadriiformes; family Scolopacidae; genus Tringa; species Tringa tobata. Next base: position 991,871 of record JAHREE010000461.1, on the reverse strand, counting down.
AAGCTGTACTCAAGGCACCTGAGCTCCCCACATGACAGATGGGAGGCCTTTTCTTCATAACTACTTGGAGAAGTAGTTATGGCCTGACATGGCTTTTCCTTCTCTTTTAAAACTGTTTCTGGAATTGTCTAACCAAGAATCATGGGTAGGTTCAACTTCAGAGATGAAGGGACCCTCCCTGGGTTGCAATTTGTTTGCCTTCAACCAAGAGCTCTCCACTGGTGACAACGGAGCAGGTTGTCCTGAGGGTGGCTGAACTGCCATGAGGAGCATTTCATGGGACCCTGAACAGGAGGGAAAGAGTTTCCACCGGTTGTGAATCCTCCTCCAGGAAACGAGATGGCACATGCCCATGTTTCTAGCACAGCCAGCCTGGAAATTTGACTCAACTTGCTTCAGTTTTGTTCAGAAATACGTATCCTACCTAATTCTGGCTTTGTAATGGACCTGCCTCAGCTGTGCTAATAATATCACTGAGAACATGTTGTTCCAGGCGTTGGTAGAAATAATCTCTCTACTGTCCAGAGCAACCTCTCCCAGGGAACTCCCTCAATGTGGCTCCGTGCTCAGTAATTTAGCTCACAGGGGGGTCATAGGCTTTAATTAATTCATGTCTGTACGGTGTGTTGCAGCTGCAGTCTGAAAACACTAACAACTCACCTGAGAGCAGTGCCAGTTCCTCCTCTTCTTGCCAGAGCCATACAAAACCCAGCTGGGCAGGTCGTGAGCTCGGCTTTTGCAGGTTGGCTGTCAACCAGGCCAACACGGACCCAGGGGGGGGAAAGAAAGAACACTGCTCAGGCTGAGAAAAAACCCATTTGTTTTCAGGTTTAATCACCGAAAGTCTCAAGTAAAGAAAGAAAACTTGTTCTGTTTGTTTGCTTTTTCATCTTCATTAATCAAAACCAACTTTCTCATTTCACTTGTCAGGAAAACTTGTTCGTAACATACTTTTCACCTTGTATTTTCCAAGAGGGGACATGGCTTTTGACACTTTCTTCCCAGGAGGGTATTGCTGGAAACTGCTAATTTGTGGCATGTGCACTTTTTCCAGCTTCCTCACTGTTTTGCTACACGTGTGACAATGAGCACTCCAACTGGAACTGTCTCAAAACCTACAAGTGTGAAGACCATGAGAAATACTGTACAACCACGTACAGCAGTGCTGGATTAGGTGAGTACCAGCAACACTTCAAAGCTTTTATTTTTTTTTTTTTCTTCCAGAGAAATTGATGGGCAATAGGGTTTTTTTTAGGGGAGTAGTTTGTCTTGTTGGAAAGAATTGATCACCGAGGTCTACGGATCACAACACATAACCTGTGTGAATCCCTCAGGGGTGCTCTGTGATCCACCACCTGTGTTCCTCACCACCTTGTGGCAGGGCTGGTTGAAGCACACAGATTTTCATGAGCAGACCCTGTTGCTTGATCTGAGAGGACACACACAGGCTTTGTGAGGGAGGATGGAAAGGGGTGGGATGTAAGTAATGTAGTTTTAGAAGCCGAAAATGCAGTTTTAGCAGTGATTGGCAGCCTGGAGAAAAGGAGGTTGAGGGGAGACCTCCTCACTTTGTACAACTATCTGAATGGAAGTTGTAGTGAAGTGGGGGTCAGTCTCTTCTCCCAAGTAACATGCAATAGGACAAGAGGAAACAGCCTCAAGTTGTGCCAGGGGAGATTTAGATCAGATATTAGGAAAAATTTTTACACCGAAAGGGTAAAAATTGGAACAGGCTGCCCAGGGAAGTGGTGGAGTCACCATCCCTGGAGGTATTTGAAAGATGGGTAGACATGGTGCTGAGGGACACGGTTTAGTGGTGGTTTTTGTCAGTGTTAGGTTGATGGTTGGACTCAATGATATGAAAAGTCCCTTCCAACCTAGACAATTCTATGATTCTGCGATTCTGCGACTTTTTGCTGTCCTACAGGAAGCATGGTGTGGATTTCTACCAAGGACTTTCTAGTGTCATGCATTTGATCCAGGTTGTGTGGATACTCACCCAGCATTCATCAAATCTGCTGATAGCTGTTATTGCTGCATTGCAAATTAAGCACAGTGCAATATACCTCCTCCTATTGTCCTCTGGTCAGCTCTTGCAGAAGAATTTTAAATCACAGCTGTCCTTTCTTGTCTATTCTCCATCTAGGCAAGGACGTGGGATACCGCATCACCAAGAAATGTTCTGTAGACTGTCCTGAGGCAAACGTGAACTTCGGTGTGGCGGCTTATTCCACCAAATGCTGCAAAACCTCCCTGTGCAATTTCAGTGGGGCCAACAGCATAAAAATCAGCTACGGCGTGATGCTCCTGGGAATTGTGGCCAGTATGATCTGTGTCATCAGGGCCGGATTGTGATGAGGGGTGGGCGAAGATATGACAACCCAAGAACCTACAAGGTATTCCCCAGCTGAGAAATTAATATCCTCTGTCAAATGTCCCCAACAGAGTCTATGCTACCCTGTTTTTTTCCAAGACATTATTTCAGATCCCATCCACAAAATGGTGCGGCAGCGTAGCTCCTCTTTTTTTCCCCTGTATCATTTGTTGTTTTGTACTAATTTTCCCTGGCAAAGCTCTTTTGATAGCATGTGTATGACAATTGTCAGGCAAAATAAAGATTTATGTTATTCTAGAGTGTGTTTGCTATATCCACACTAAGATCCAGCCTGAGAAACCAGCTCTGCCAGAAAGGGCTGTGGTCTGAATCTCTTACTTCACATTGAATTCCTCTTTTTAGCACCTGGGATGCCTTTCTCTGTTGACTCAGTTGCATCCAGCAACTCAAGACAGACAAAGCCAGATGCTCTGCCTGATCACTCAGCACTAATGAATGAAGGTGTCAACCTGGAAAGGTCAAAGATGTTTGTGTTGTTCCCACCATAAGCAACAGCGAGAATGGTTTTGGAACTGCCAACATGTGGGACTGGGGGGCTGCCAGGTACTGGTTGTGTTCCTGGTTGTGCTGCAAAGTTGTTGTGTGATCTCCATAGCGTGGGTGGTTTCAGCTTTTAAAATAGGTAAAGGGACCACACCAAGATGCCGGAGATGCCCAAGATGAGGACGTCACTGCTGGAATTTCATGGAAAGGCGGCCTCCGTGCCCGCTTGGAGAAGGTGTTGCTGAGTGATGGCCCATGACTTCCCCGCAAGGAAACAGGCAGAAAGAGCCTGGCAGAGGCAATAGGTATCTGATTGGGTGGGGAAGTCTCAGCTCCTTCCCTTTCCTCTGTTGCAGCTGTATTTCCAGGCTTGGGGATCGAGGAAATGGGGTGGAGATCCCCTGCAGCTCTTGGAGAAGGGGAGCTATAGTGCAGTCCTGCTTTTAAGGAGGGCTTGTGTAGAAGTGGCACTCGAAAAAAAGCCCTCATGTTTGCAGCCCAGCTGGATCTGAGAAGGGCACTGCTCCTCCAGTGCTGAAGACAGGCTGCAAAGTGCCCAGTTTTTGGTGTAACGGGGAGAAACCCGTTACAGCACTGGCCGTAGGCTGTGAAGATGGGATTAGGTTTTGTCATCCTATAAAGATTTCATTTCTGGGCAAGGAGGGTGTCCTGGCATTTACTGAAATAGGAGGCGGGCTAACTGAAGAATGGTGAAGTGTTGTAGCATTTCTGTGCTGAGGGACCAGGAGAAATTTGGGGTTTTGCACTTCTTTTTAACCACTTTTCCCATCGCTTTTCCTATATGTTTACAATAATTTCTGAAATGATTCTCCAAGCTTTTGGCCAACTTAAAAATCCATACTTAGTAAAAGCATCTGAATTTCACAGTTGCTTTTCGATTTCAGCTTTTGTTTCATGAAAATTACATGTTTTTACCAAAATAAAGACATTGTTTGCCTTTGTCACATGACAATTTCAACCAGGTTTAGAACAAGATGAGCAAAATATTCTCCTTCCATCTCCACTCAGCGACTGTGTCAAGGAAAATAAGTCTTTCCACCCCACCCTCCACCCCCAGTTAAATCCCCTGTTACTCTTTTCAAAATCTTCTTGAGTTTCATAGCATCCAAATACATGTAAACTGTGATACTATCTTCTTCTTTGCCTTGGCCCCTCTGGTGTCCTAATTGTCTGTGTCCTTTCTACCCCACCATGGGTTCTTCTCAAGCTCTCTCACCTGGCACTGGTGAGGGATGAAGGTAACATTAATATCAGGGACCAGTTGGAAGAGTGCAGGACCATCTCATGGAAAATCCTGACTGCCAGAAATCCTGCAGTAACTCCTTTAAGAAATACAGCCTTGCCATCTCAAAATCTCAGCAGCTTGCAAGAGACAAGAGATATTTTAGTTTTTGCTTGGATGAGACTACAAGGGAGGGGGGAGAAAAAAAAAGTGCCTGGCTGAGATGCTATTTCTGTACCTGTTAATGGATGCTGTTGGCTGAAATAAATCTGAATGTGGGCTGCCTCTGCAGAGCAACGCATGGGCTGCGGAATGGCATCGCCTTGTGCCTAGAGCCCCCTTTCCTGCTATTACCTCAAACAGTCAGCTATAAAAGTTGATTTACCAATAAAAGCTCATGAAATCCCTTCTGGATTGGGGAAAAGAAAATATTGCACAAAGAGGAGAGGGTTGCAGTGCCTGGCATGGAGGGTGCCAACTCCTGTTCTCCTCCTGCCTGATGCCTTACAAAGGCATTGGCCTTATGAAGCCAAACAACGCCCCTCCTTTGAGCTTTCTTGGTTAATTGCCACCTCTGTTCCAACTGAGTTTCATGCTCTACCTGTTGAGAAAGCAGAAATTTCCTCACCTTAGTCACGCAGGTCTCCATACTAACAATATTTATACATCCAATTTAAATGTGTTGGAAAGAGTTACCTCACCTCTAGAACTGGGGATGCCTTTTCAGTGAGATAATGACTGTGGGTGGGTCATACTGGAAGCCCAAAGATTTAATGGGAGATGGAAATCTGAGCAAGTTTGAGAATAAGAAAAAAGGGAAATTAAACAGATGGAGACCAGCAAGGGGCAGAGTCGCTGGCAGAGGCTTGGGGCAGGCAGGTTGCTCCTGCAGCTCCGAGTGTCATGTGAAAAGGATCCAGCTGGACCATTTCTGGGACCATGCCTCCGTCCCCAGGACTAGATGGCAGAAAGACAGTGGTGGGAGAAAAAAGCAACACCAATATTAAGAAGACAGGAAAGATTCTGAATTTACACAGGGAGATAGAACGAAACACAATAAAAAAAAAAGGAGGAATAAAGAGCACCGTATGGAAACCCAGTGGAATACTCGTATTTGGCATTTCACATAATTTTGGCCGGCTGTTTTATTTTTTTTCCGGAGATTTAATGAGTTGAGATCCTTGTGCAGGCAATCCCTCATTCTCTGTGCTTTAACTGGTCTGATTTTTTTGTCCCTGACATTTATTTTTTGTAAATTGTTAAAAAAAAAACACTTGCAGATTGTTCAATGTGATGGGAGTGGGTGTTATTTCTATTTTTTAATTTAAGTGGTCACTTTCACTGCCCAGTGGAATTTATTTTCTAATAAGAGAACATTTTCCCTCATATAAAATATCCAGTTTTAGAAGAGAAACATTTATGATTTTGAACTGCAATTTTAAAAAAAGCCCACAGAAAATGATGTCTGGTCCCCCATGAAATGCAGCGGAAGGCTACTGCTCTTCTGATCTAGCTGTATTGACAATCCTGGGAGACATTCTGAAGGCGTTTCAATCCCAATTTCAATTTCAAATTCAATCAATTTCCATATTTTCACTAAAACATCCTCAAGGATGCAGCCTGCTCCGAGACCCAAGCTGGCCTGTAAAGGAAAACATCCCTCTTCTCACGTGAACACAGTTGTGGCTTTGTGTTTTGCTTTTCCTCCACTTATCCAGAATTAGAAACTGTTGCATACTCCACGTCAGATGAACAAGCTGCATTGTGAAACAACTAGGAAAAGAGGCAGTGGAGGGTGGGAGAATATAAGCCTGTTTAGATTTCCAACAAAGCATACTTTCACACGCAAGCACTGACACGTTACTCCCAATTATCCATCATCTGACACAGCATCCCCATAGTTATTATCCTATCATCAAGCAAACATTGCAGAGGTATAAAACCTGCCCCGGGTGAGTCCTGCTTGTTTTGGAGGCTGCGAGAACCTATAAAGGATGAAGACTTCTCTTCTTGTCGTGCTTGTCGTAGCCCTGTGCACAGAGAGTGGTGAGTCTCCAAAGGATTGCTTTGCATTAGCAAGACCCCCCCTCCCAGAGTTAGGGCATGTCTTTGATATTGCAGGATGCCAGGGGGATTTGCAGAATGGTAAATCTGAAGGGTCGTTGGGCTCTAGACAATATTCCACTCCTGGGAGATGAAGCCAGGCGACGTATCCCCACCAGGAGCTGGAAGGACGTTGAGGAACTGAAGTGGGGGATGAGATACCCACCTATCCTGACTTGTGCAGTCCCAGCCCTTGGAGTGGCTCTGTGTAGGCAACTGAAAGCCCTCGCTGCAGCTCTGTGAGAAGAAGGGCTAGTTGAGGGATATACAGAGATGGACAGGGAGAGGGCAATATTTGCAATAAAGCTGCAAATTTGGCATATAACTACCTACTGCTGGGTTTGGTTTTTTTTTTTTTCACTTTCTTGTTTGTTGGTTGCAATTACAAACCATCATTACCTAAATTGCTAGAGATGGGCATGCCACGAGGAGATGCAGTTTTGGTTCCCATCTCTTTCTTGCAGCTTGTTGCTTTGGGGTGCAGCTTTGCTGACGTTGATCCCAGGTCTGGGATGGAGACGCAGAGTCCCATTCTCTTTCTGACAGCTGGCTGTTTGGGATTTTTCTGGGGGGAAAGATGCCCTGGGAACCTGCACTTTAACTCCATCTGGCTGGGCTCTGCCAAGGACCACTGCCTGTGCCTCTGGAAGATGCCCTGTTTGCACATGGGACCAGAGGGTGCAGCCATCAACATCCCCCTGATTATTCCAGGGAAATAATTGATTTCCTCAGCTTGGGGGGTGTGTGTGTGGTGTGTGTGTGCTTTTTCCTTATTGCAAACTGAATTTTTCTCAGGCTCTGCTGTAGGGCTTTACTTGCAAATTACTGGCTATTCTGGTGCTGGTCCAGCAGAGCACTTAGGCTCACACTTAATTTGAGGCTGTAAATGTTCTTACTTGAGACTTCACTGACTTTAAATTTGGCATGTGCTAAATCATTGTGCTCAATGGGCTTGAGAAAGCTGGAGGCAATAAAAGGATTCTTTCTTGCAGCTTATCAGCTGTAATCACATTTTTTTAAAAAAAGATCACGTAATGAGACAGCAAACTTACCAAAGAAGTCAGTGAAAATTAGCACACACGCAGCACCCCTTCGCTGTGCAATCCACCCAGGAGGCTGGTTGCTGTTCCAATTAATCCTGAACCTGGCTGATTTTAACGGGACAAATCCTGCGTCTGCCGGCACTTGCATTTGCAAATGCTTCACACGTGGAGGTCGTTTATCTGGGTGGCTTGAATTATTCACAGGAAAGTTGTCCTTGGGGAATATTCTTTTTCAGTTGGAGCAGAGGTCTTGCTGGGTGCAGACAGGAGACCTCCAAAAGCAGCCTGGTTTAACCCCAAGTTTGCATCCTGAGTGGGGCAGGCTTCAAAAAAAATATTGTTCCCTTCCTTGTATCCCTGGCACAATAAGATCAGAAGTGTTTTTCAATAGTATGATTTTTCACCTGTTGTACTGACCAGGAGAAAGGATCAAAATTGTCCTACCTGACATCAGGGTCTTAGCTGAGCTCCCAGGTTGGGAGCCCACGTTCCTCCAGAGTCCTCTAATGGTGAGTGAGAGAGAAACCTCCTGAACACAGAGAGATGTTGGCAAAAATCACCTCCTGAAGGTGCCTCTTCCTCCCCTGGCTAGAAGGTTCTCAGGACAACTTTACTCTTAAATTAGCAGCTTTGTGAGGTTGAGTTGACACAGGACTGCAACAAGCTCCACCGTTTCTTGCGTAGATTCAGGAAGTTTTTCTTGGAATGGGCTGGATTAAAGGAGCTGCATTAATTAAGGAATAAAACAAGCTACATTTCTGGAAAACCTAGTTGTGTCAATTAAGGAATAAAATGGGTTACATGACTCGAAAACCCAGTTTGGGGACTCTGCTCTGGCGTACGGTTATTTTGGGAGGAAAGGGTGGTTCCCGATGCGGTGAAGCAGGAATGTGCCCTTGTGCCTGGAGATGGAAATGACAATGACAAAGGTTGGAGGCAAATTGCAACAGTCTTGGAATCAAGTCAGAGTGAGCTGGGTGCCAGGCCTGAGGCTTTTCCAATTGTTTTGAGCCTGGGAACAGAGGGAGATGGGTTCTGAGTCACTGCAAGCCCAGTGGCCTGGCCTTTGTGTCTTCTGCTAGTGGTTCTTCAGTGAGAGACAGCAGAGGGAGAGCAGGATCTGTGAATACTACAGACTGCGAGAGGGAAATTGATGGTCAGTGCTGGGTGGTCATGGAAAGGGCAAAGGAGCAAAGGGATTGGAGTGAGGAGAGAAGGAAAATATTATGTTGGAGGGCCATGGAAAGGGCAAAAGGGCAAAGGGGCTGGACTGGAGAGAGAAGACAGTTTCCACAGAGACAAAGAAGAATGACCAGTGTCCTAAAAGGCATTTTTGTGGGTTCCTATGAAATACAATGACCCTGGTCACCTTGGGGTCATGGTCTGAGCTGGGGCCAGGTCTGGGTTAGTAGGACGATAGGGAACAGAGAGCCTGCTTGGACCAGATGAGCTTGTCTAAGGTCAGACAAGGGCAGCAATGAGGTTGGGACATTGTTGGCAAAGGCACCGACAAGGGCAAAGAAACTTGGGCAAGGGAGAAGAACAGCGAGGGAGATGAAGAGCAAGGAAGGCAAAGGACAGGGCTGGTACAAAAATAAGATGGGTATTAGCTGGCCATAGATGGGGATAGCCTGGAAGGGAGAAGAATGAGCCTAATCCCCAGTGGGTGACATTACTGCAGGAGCGTTTGCTCCAGATAAACAGATGAGTAGGAAATTCCCCTTATCATGCAAAGAAACCTTCCCCGAGGACCTCTTTGCCATGAATGACTGCTTAAGCCTACTTGAGCGCAAGCTGTTTTCATTCATTCACATTAGCACAGCGCTTTGCTGATGCAGAGTGTTACAGATGTGCACATTTTGTAGCGTTAGGCAGTCATCTCTGGCTGCAAAAAGGAACCTGCTGCCTTCTACAGTAGGTCCAAGATTGGCCAGAACAGGAGGGCTCTGAAAATGAAGCAGCCAAAGGCAAGCAAACACTGCCTTCCCAGCAAACACTGAGGTGCAGATCTAGGTCACTTGTCCCTAATTTGAGATATGTTGTGGGGGCATGCAGCAAAAAAAAAAAAAATGTACTCAGTATGGCCAGGGAGGTTAGTCTCAGCTGTGTCTCTCCCTTTTTATACTTGAAAAGATTTTTAAAATAATTCACTGTTGGTGTGTGGGGTCTGAGAAAAGATACATAGGCCAGGACTCTTCAGACGACTTAAAGAGGATGAGTGTGGACAGGAATCAGCTGGTCCCTTCCCATACAAGAACTAGTGGCCAGCAATCAGGGCTGGGAGGAGCCAGGTTGGAAAGACACCACAAGAGCTTCATGCTGCAAGTGGTAGTAGATGGGGGAGCTCTTTCCAAAAGCACACTTTTGATGCCAGATGGTTTAAATGGATTCAAGGAAGTATCCAGAAGGCAGATCTTTTGAGGGTCCCTCAATGAGCAAAGCACATCGGTGTCCAGAATCTGAACTCAAAGTAATTTGGCTCCAGGAAAGTTGCTGGGGAGGATGTCTGCCTGTGGCCGCTGGGCTTGACAGATCCTCCATCTGCCCCAGCACCACCAGTTTTGTGCTCCTACGGATATTTCTAGAGGTGGCTGATGGCTGCTGTGTGCTTCTTTTGCAGCTTTCTCCTTGACATGTTTCTCGTGCAAAGACGCAACTTCCAACATACACTGTCTCGGTACAACCAAGTGCTCTGACAATGAGAAGTACTGTCTCACCACCTATTCTACCACGGGACTGGGTAAGTGTGAAGCTTTTCTAAGGCTCTGATGACAAGGGGGGGGTGGTTCAGGTTGGGCTGACGGCAGAGTCTACTCCCACCACGGGGTGCGGCAGAAGAATTAATGAGGATCACAGCACACAGACAGTAAATCTTGCAGCACGTAGGGACTCAGCATAGCCCATCCCTGTTGCAATATATCGTAACAATACCACGCTGCTGGTTAAACACACCCAGGAGAGGGAGACATTGGGGGAGAGAGGCTTTCTCTGTACAAACCCCTTGTCTCATCTCCAAGCTCACACATGTGCTCATTGAGGTAGTGGAATTGGAAAGGGCCAGTACTCTGGAAGGGGCAACATCAAGACACGGTGACAATGATGCCTTGCAATCCTGTATTGTACAACTGTGCTGGATCTCCAAATTCCTGGAGAATGGCACCCCAAATTCCTGTGCTGAGTTGCACACAGCTGGCCCTGAAAGCAGCAGAGGAGCCTTAAGGTGTGGAGTTGGTCTCCATCGTGGAGGTGGTCTCCACAGGTCAGGTCACATATACACAAATAATGATGCATTGTGCCAAAGCCCAGGGGGAAAACCAACAGCATTAAGCACAAAACAAACTATTCCCCGCTGGATATTGCACAGCCAGGCTACCATCGAAGTTTGTAAAAAATACACAGGATAAAAAAAAACCCTAACTTTTCTCTCTGTTTTCCCTCTCTCCCACTTCAGGCAACGACCGTAACCAGCGCATTACCAAGAAATGTTCTGCATTTTGCCCAACAATTGACCTGAATATCGGCATAGCTGGCGTTGCTACCAGCTGCTGTGAGACTTCCTTGTGCAACATCAGTGGTGCCAGCAGTGTGAAAACCAGCTACACTATGATAGCTCTGGGCGTCCTGGCCAGTCTCGCCTGCATCCTCCGTCTGGGTTTTTAAAGGGTCTTGGGGGTAAAGGAGCTGCTTGGCCTTGCATTGCAAGGGATCAATCTCTCATCCGTACAGCGTGAATGCTGCCCTGTTTCATGCAATCAAAGAATGGTTTGGGTTGGAAGGGACCTTAAAAATCATCCGGTTCCAGCCCCCCTGCCATGGGAAGGGACACCTCCCACTAGACCAGGTTGCTCAAAGCCCCATCCAGTCTGGTCTTGAACACCTCCAGGGATGGGGCATCCACAGTTTCTCTGGGAAACCTGTTCCAGTGTCTCACTACCCTCATAATGAAAAATTTCTCCCTGATATCTAATTTAAACCTCCCCTCTTTCAGTTTGAAGCCATTGCCCCTCATCCTATCACCACATGCCCTTGTAAAAAGCCCCTCTCCAGTTGTCTTGTAGGTCTCCTTCAGATACTGGAAGGGGCTATGAGGTCCCCTGGAGCCTTATCTTCTACATGCTGAACAACCCCAACTCTATCCCGTCTTCATAGGAGAGGTTTCTCCTACCTGGAAGGTCACATCCCACTAGCAAATATTTTTGCTATTTCCGTGCTCTGGTGTCAATGCAGAAGAGCACAACCCTACCTCAAAACGGTGTTTGGAAGAGAAAGGTGTGACGTGGAGCCCTGCACATGCAGAAGGGCACCATGTAGCCACCATCTCTCCTACTATTGGCCTTTATAACTCCATGCGTTGGTTATTTTTTTTTCCCTTTCATTTTGTCCCTGCCATTCTCTCGTGCCATTTTTCCCTTCTTACCATTTTCTGCCCTGTATCATTTGGCTCTGAGGAAGCCTTTAATATTACAGTTGTTAAACAGAAGCTGGGCACAATAAAGTGTCATTTTATTCTATTGTGTGACCGTGTGGTGTGGTACATCGGGCGTAGCGGCTGGATGCATCCATGTTAGCAGCGAGAAAAGCAGAGGCATTAGCCAGCAAGTCGAATTGAAATAATGCTGAAATATATTGCAATTGCTTTGCAGTCACTTCAGGAAGCCTCTCCCCACATTTTCTTTTTTTTTTTTTTTTTTCCTACGCTGGCAGAAGTGTCATTTTGTGACTTCATTTCAGAGTAAACCGTATTCTATTTAACTTGCTTTCAAGTTTTCTTCTGGGTCAGCTGCCTGAAAGGAAATGGCTGTTGAGCTCTCCAGCAGGCAAACGGAGGAGGCAAGGCGGGACTCAACACGAAGGAATCTTGAGCATTAAGTTTTCTTTAAACTGATTTAAGATCTTCCAGTGGAAATTGCTTTATAAGCATTACGGATTATTTTGAGAGGGGAGAAAAGTATCTTGCATGGCGCTTAAAGGAAAAACATCAGAAAAGACAGACAGTTTCTACTGTGCGTCTGCTGGAATCTGGAAATTTCATCTTTATCTATAACAAAATATTAACTTTGAAAATAAATCTTTTATGTTTGCTAGTCATTTCCTGTCAGAGTTAAAATTGAAGGAACTCATTCCCCTGCACTGACCTTCCTTGTGGATAATCCCAGCCAGGAATGAGAGATTTGCTCACTCAAACCCTTCCAAAGTGACTCACGGGAAGCTCAAATGCTTTCTCCTGAGCTGAAGAAGCTCTCCACTAGGATTACCCCAACCACATCTCCTGGGGGAATTAGTTGGGTGCAGCTCACCCAGCCGGTTTTCTCTCTGTAGACTCCTTGCCCAGGGAAAGAGCAGCTACACACTTTGCTCACTCTGCAGGGTATTTGCTGAGAGCGGGGGAACAACAACACTCAGAAACAGCCAGATCTTTCTAACAGGTTTGCGAAGGAAATGCGGTCTCCTGGCTCCTGCTCACCCCAACCTGCTCCCATCCCTTCTTGACTTCTCTTCCTCCCGTCCACATCTGCTCCCCAGTTTTCTCTCCCAGCCTTCCTCATTGGTTTCTTCATCCAGTCTCAGCTTGGGCTTTACCTCCAACCTCGATTTTCTTGCTAGATCCTCATCTCTTTTTTTATTCCTTGGTACAAATGCAAGGTTGGCCACGATACTCCACCTTTAGCCATGAGACTCTCAGTTGTCCCCATGGTTTCTATTGTGCTGTCAACTCCCAGCTGAGCTGGCTCCGGTCTTTTGTCCAATCTACTCTCCTCACCCTTCTTCCCCTCCTGACAGATTTACAGATATTCAAGTGTCACACACATCAGAACATCTTGAACAAGCCAAAAACTGTTCTGTGGCCTTGAATGATTGTACTCTGCCCCACACCCAGATGATCAGGTGGTAACAACCAAACTATTTTAAGTAGTCTCCAGCTTTTCTATCCACAGGTTTAGAACTGTGGATAGCATTTAGGACAATGCTAGTTTGCACAGGCCAAGGCCAAGCTGGGGCTGGTAGTGCCCCAGGTCTTGACCTGCTGAGCTTGTGAATACAGAACCTCCTCTTGGCATATAGGTTTAAAATAAGGTCAAGTCATGTCCTACCTGAACTTGGCAGGTGCCTCTGTTTTGGGTTGGGAGGGAACCTGGCACCTGAAGGAAGGTATGAAGATGTGTGGGTAAAGGGGGTGAAGGCACATGGTAGAGCCTGCTTCTGCCTTGGAGGGTTTTGTGATCTGCTTACGGCTGTTGCATGGAGAAGTTCTGAACAGCACTGGGAAGCCAGAAGTCCCGCCCCTAAGGGAGCAGCTCCATCCATGGGTCCCAGCCTACTTCCCTCTCCCCTGGTTTCTACCTGACCCCATAGGTTTTGCATTCCATCCTGCCCAAGTATTAGGGCCAAAGATTGGCCCACATCTCAAGTTACATAAAAGGGTCCTTATCTGGAGGTGGGACCAGCAATAGCCCTCAGGCATGGGAGGTCCTAAAACCATGACAGCTCCCTTAGTGATCCCTCCCTTGGAGATGGGTGTTGTGTAAGAGAAGACTCCGCCAGCCTTCCTGAGAAATCCTGGTGTGACATCTCCCACGCAGTTGCTGCTGCCTAATTCCACATCCCTCTGCCCAGGTTTTCTTATTTGTTGGCTCCTATGGTCGCATACTCCTTAGATGAGTGTGGCAAGCTGCCCTGCAGAGACATCAGGGATGCCTCGAGGGCTGTCATGAAGAAGATGGGCATCTTACTCAGTTGGGATTGCTCCTGGGAGGTAGTTGGCTCTTTGTGTGGATTATCTAAGAGCTCAGCTTTCCGTGCTCTGAGTCACTGTACCAGGACCTGAATCAGCCAAAGGGGCCTTGTCCTGCCTAAACGAGGCACCTGGAGGAGATGGTTTAACTTTGGCCCTTCTTCTACCTCACTTAGGGCTCACCACTGATTCTCAAAGGATCTATGCTGCTCTCCTCAAATAATTTTGCTTTCTTTTCCCTCACAACATGAAATCTCTTTCAAAGTCTTCACTAGGTCTAAGAAGCTTCTGGGAGCCATGGAAAATGACAGAAGCATCCCTTTTTCCAAAATTAACTGCTGCTGTCTTGTCATATAACCAACTCACGGCTTCAGTTTGAGGACCATTTTAGTTTTCCTGGATGGGGAGCGATGAGATTACTCTACAGAGGTGACTCAGCTCCCTTGGATTTTTTGCAGTCTTCCTCAATCTTACTTCTCGCTTGGTGTCACTGCCTGACCTGCTTCAGGCCTTCTTCCAGGCTGAAGGCTGCGATGCCAGGCAGCAGGAGACACCCTCCCCACACTGGCTGCTGAAGCCTTGCCTCTGACTGCATCGCATTTCGTAATCTGTCCTCTTGAGAATGAAGGAATCACCGGGACCCAGTCACTGCTCTGCAAAATTACCACTCTCCAGAGGCTGAGAAGAGGGCATTCTCCAGCATTTCAGGACACCTATGGTACTAACGAAGATGTGAACGTCCTGGGGACAGCTCACAGATAGCTGTTTGACATAGAAGAGCTTGTTTCCTGTTCAAATTTCACGCCTTAGTACACGTTTGTTGGCAGTGCTGGAGATGTCTTAGCCTCACCACTCTCTTCCAAAGCTGGCTTGCACTGCACCAACAGCCTATTGCGTGCAGGTTCACGTAGGAACAAATGGATGTTGGCAAAGTCAACACGGTGGGGCACACAGCAATAATTAGAGCACTCTTGTTCATGTAGGAAGGGCAAAGGAACATATGTAATAGAAGTCTATGGGATAATTAATAGGACAGGAAAAAAGGAAAAAAAAATGGTTGTTTCCTTTTACCCTCATTGCAAAATACCAGCAAGAAGACACACCCACTAATTATGACGAACAACTTGTTTATAACACACTTGGGCAGCAATCCAAATTGCCCTCTGCAAAGCAAAAGGTTTGATTTGATCATCATATCCCCTGCTGACCTCACACACCACCAGAAACAAGAGCGGGGATGTCTATTTTGACATTGGGCTTGATCAACTCTGGAATTCACCACCTGATGATGTCATTCTAGGAGCAGTTTAGGAAAGCCTGAAAAAAGTATCATAAACTCACATGGAGAAGGAAGTCATCCAGTGTTGGAATGATTCATATTAGAAACAGATAAAAACGTGTTGCTGGTGGCTACTTCTAGGGAATTGCCTGTTAAGTTATTCCATAATTGCCAAAAAAGGGGGTGTTTGGCAATTTTTTCTTTTGCACATTCTGCTAAATGCTGTCTAGGACTAAGCTCACTTTGGAAGAAGATCCACTGAGATGGCAGCTCAAGCTCTTCCAAGATGCGTCTTATATTAGGATCTATTCCCCAGAATGTCAAAAACAGATTTTAAGAAATTCAGAGGAGAGCAATGCAGAGGAATAGAAGCAAAGGGATTGATTTAAGAGGAGAGATTGAAAAAGAGACAGTTTGAGAGATGCTTTTTTCCAAAGTATAGAAGCAATTCCAGGATGCCAATTTGTGGTATCGTAAATGGAGGTCTGATTTCCAGAAACTGTTGGTTGTGGAGAAAAGCAGACCCTCTATAGGACCCCTGAAATAGAAGCAAAAAATTATTAAATGAAGTGTATAATCTATTTGAGAATTACAACCAAGAGCGAAGAAATCAGAGGGATTAAATACAGATAATGGAAAATTGATAAAGAAATTAAGACCGGCGCGAAAATTTGAGGAAAATCTTCTGTTTAACTAACCATTACCTAATTTCATTTAGTGCAAAGTCCACTGGTTTTATTGGAGGTAAACTAATGTAGGCCAGTTGAGTCTGAGCTTCGGGTACTGTGCAATAATTAAAGAAAGTGAGCGGTATGAACCCTGGTAGATCACACGCCGACTATCCAAAGGGATTAGAAAAATGCACTGCCAGGACTATCTCCTTGTGCCTCCGGGCTCCGCTATTTCATCAGTGCAGCTGCTGCTTCTGCTGGGAGGAAGGAAAAGCAGAATCTCGGAGGAGAAGGGGACAGATCCCGACTTCCCATCACTCACACAACCGGAAGAGCGAGAAATGTGTTGCTAAAAGGGTTTTTCCCCAAGGTGCCAGCCTCTTCCATGGGGCTCCAGGATGGAGAACTCCCACATGCACATTACACACCCTTGGGTTGATTTCATGTCCACCCGCGAGCCACCTGGAACCAGTAAAACTGCTGCCGCCGTTCAAAAGGTATATAACCTGCCCTCCAAATATCTTCCCAGTCCGGCTGAGAGGATCCAGTGGAGATGAAGACTACTCTTGTCACCTTGCTGGCTGCTGTCCTGTGTGTGGAGCAAGGTGAGCTTCTAATGCTGCTACTAGTTAAGATAATGCTTACGGAGAAGACGGTGACAACTTTTCGTGTGGCAAAAATTTAGAAGGCTGTCACCAACTTTGCAGCATTGCAATGTTGCATCCGTGCTGCCACCAAGTTCCTCTTGTGCTTTGATTAAGGATTTGCTGCAGAAATAGGTTCTTGATAAACTAATTGTTCTTTCCAGCAGGCAGCACTGAGTGATAGAGCTCTAAATGTATGGTGCTGGATGGCAGGCTGTATCCATGCAGTGGTCTGCAGGATCTTCCCAAAAGATGGAAGTTGAAGTGCCAGAAAGCTTTGCAAAACTTTTTTTTTTTAATCCATATTGGTTTTGATATGGATAAAAAGGCTTTTCTGTACTGCTGCTTCCTCCATGGTTTGCCATGTGCCTTGCTCCCTAGAAAATGCACCAGTGAGAATGCTTATATATTAAATCAGAGGCAGAGGTGAAAGAGTGTTTCGGTGCCTATGTCATGTTAAAGGCATTCTTCTCCCAAAGAGAAGTCTGAGGTACTCAGAATGTGTGTCCTCCTTCTGGGACTGATACCCATGTGTTGCTACATCGCTACTTGCACGTAGGAATAATGACCAGATTGCCAGTATTTCCCCCACACCTGACAGTTTCCCAGAAACCATGATACATATCTAGCAGAGGTTGAGAAAGAGGCATCTAATTAATTCTTTCTCTCCGATGTATCAACCCCCCTACTCCTACATTTTTTTGGACAGATGGTTTTGCAGCGTGCCTGGAAGATCAGAAGCTCTGGCCAGTTTTGGGGTGGAAAAAGGAGTGTACCATTTTTAAAAAAGAAAGGATTTTGTGTCTGTAATTTCTGGATGCAGTGACACAACACGGACAGAGGAGAATAACTATCAAAGGCATCACCCTCAGTGCTACCCAGGATGAAGTGGAAAGCTTACAGAGCTCCAAGACTGATAGCACATATTCATGGTGGCATACCTTATTTTATATTGACTTCAGCTCCAAACGGACCTAAGGACAGTCTTTTATACAGTATTTTTCTGTAGCCCAGTCTAGATTGGAGGAAGCTAGTAATTCTAATATCAGGGCTTTCACATTCAAGT
This sequence comes from Tringa tobata, assembly GCA_033628505.1. Classification (NCBI taxonomy): domain Eukaryota; kingdom Metazoa; phylum Chordata; class Aves; order Charadriiformes; family Scolopacidae; genus Tringa; species Tringa tobata. Next base: position 974,211 of record JAHREE010000461.1, on the reverse strand, counting down.
GTAAGAGATTGCAACTTTCTGGCCTAATACAGGGTCAAAGGAAAACTTGGAGGTAACTGATACTTGATCCTTCTCATGTATCTGGGGTCCCATTCAAGACCCTAATAAGCAACTTTTGATCAAAACTGTTGATCTCTGAGCCCACCAGAGATGGTCCATTGCCATTTGCATCCATGAACTCACTGTTACAGATATATTATTTCCAAAAGAGATCTTACAAGATCACGATCCTTTTCCCTGCTCCAATGCTGGACCAAGCCAGGCAGATGATTGTCTAATGTGTCCTTGAAAGTTTTCAACAAAGAAGATTCCACAACCTGGAATTGCTAATTTTAGAAACTTAGTCTTAATATCCCTTAACATGTCTTTTTGAAGAGTTCTCCTGTATTTTCACCATAGGATATATAAAACAGTTTATTACTTTCCTCTTTCCAGCTTCTTTTTGCTTGCATGAAGGAGGTTACTGTGTCTTTCCTCACATTTTCTCATTTTTAATAAATTACCTAAATACTTCCAACCTTTTCTACGAGGTTACGTTTTCAAGATCTCTGACCATTTCTCCTCCCTCTCCTCTGGTGTCTCTCCAAATGCTTTGCATATTTTTTGAAGTGCCACATACAGATTTGGTCATCGCTGTTTCCAGCTGAGGCTGTGCCAGAGTGGAAAGGTCACTTTGCATATCTTGCACATGACATTGTTGCTTGTGTTCCCTTGGATGACGTTTGTTTTCATGACTGTAATGTGACATGGTTGACTCCTGCTGTTTACACTGCAGTCCTTAGTTGTCCCTCGTCCTACATTTAAGTGGCTAATTTTTATCTTAGTGTAATGTATTTCTTTTCACTGAACTGCATTCTTTTATTACATCCATCAAAATCGCTGAGAACTCTACTTACAGTATGTTTTCAGCTACTTTGACCTCGGCATCACCTGAAAATGTGATGTGTATCCTCTATCCCATTCCTACTGCCACTAGTGATGATACTGTATAGACCAGAGCCCACAGCAGAGCTCTGGAGGTCCTTATGAATTGCATTGTTCCGATCAGTTTGATCAATAACCATCGTGAACTGTCCCATGAGCATGTTTTCATGGCTGGCTTTTCACCCATTCTTTGCATTTTTACTAACTTGTGTTCCCCGGGCTTGCTCATAACAATGTCATTCAAGATTGTGCCAAAATATTTGGTAAAACCTTATTGCATCTCCTCTACCTTGTACATGAAGATTCAACTGCTTTGGTGTTGAACAAAGCAAAAAAGCTACATGGTGTTATGACCTTCTCAGCATTAACAGTTGATAATTTTTCGCCTTGCCTTGCCTTGCCTTGCCTTGCCTTCCCTATCAGGAACTTCTCATTTAATGGACTCTCTGACCTACACTGCCCTTCTACTTCATCTTGCTGCCAACTTCTTATCGGGCAAAACTGAGCTCACGAGAACATGTCCTCAAGTTGCTTTCTGCCCCTTCCATACTGGCAGACTGTCCCCAGACTTATCGGGAACTTAGCAAGCATTCTGCACTGTGTTTGCTTCCCCTTCCAAAAACGCCTGCATTTTAAAGTAACTCATTCCCTCTTCCTGCACACAAAACCCCATTGCTCTGGGTAATTTCACAAGCTCAGAACACAACCACCACCACAAAATCTATAAATCAATTAATCTGCCTAGTCAGGGAGAGTTCTGCAGACACTTTGGTGTGGTTTCACATCCAGGGTGTGTTTTTGCTCTCCTTCCTATTTTATCATTACTTTCCAGAGGCTTTCCACAAGTCTGTCCTACCACCTTCTGGGTTTGAGGGCAAGCAGTACATTCTTGACAGACGAGACAGCTCATTGCCCTTCCTGCCAGTCATCTTCTTTGTCTGTATTGCAGATGTTTGAATTATCGCACCAAATTCTGCGTTTACCAGTTAAACCATATCTTTGGTCAAGACTTCCCATTTATGCTCTATCTTACAGCAGTATGCAGAAGTTTGACAGAGCATCTGACTGCTCTCGCCAGACTTCCCAGGACTGAGGTTAGGCCAGTTCAGTGAGTGGTGTTCGACCACAAGAAAGGATATGTGACAGTAGTCTCCGAGCCAGATGAAAGAGAAGTAGGACACCGGGGATTGTCCACCTCCTCGAAACACTCCAGGCATCCTCAAGTTATCCCTGGCAAGCCCTGCCCAGGCTTGTCCAGGAGAAGCGACTGAACAGTAATTGGCAATTCACGTGGCAGAGCTCTCAGGACAGAGGAGCTATCACTCGGCAATAATCTCCATCATAAAAGACCCCAAATCCTTGAATTCCACTCACATCTACTGTTGGCAGAGATTGCAAACAGATCGATAACGCTTCGCAGTCTGAGACGTATGAGACAGAGAGGGATTTAACATTGCTGCCACGGGTCAAGGGATAAAGAAAGTCACTGGTCATTCACACACCAGCATTCATCACGCTATAACTAGGAAAATGGAGATATCTGGATTGTAGGTATTGTGATTCCTAAACCATGTGATGTGCATTTTTTCTTTTTTTTTTTTTTTTTTAACCCAGCTTACCCATTTATGTGCTACGTGTGCCAAGAACAGGAGTCCAACAAGGACTGTTTGACCATTTCCATGTGTGCAGAGACAGACAAATACTGCGTGACCGTCCGTAACTATGTTGGAACAAGTACGTTTCTGAACAACACCTTGTTCGTGCCGTAGAAGAGCAGCCCCAGGAATGAGCTTTACTCCCAGTTACGGCCACGTATGGAAACACTGGGCCACAAAGAGGCTCCGAGGGCTGGAGCACCTCTCCTATAAAGACAGGCTGAGAGAGTTGGGGTTGTTCAGCCTGGAGAAGAGAAGGCTCCGGGGAGACATTAGAACACCTTCCAGTACCTAGAGGGGGCCTGTAGGAGAGATGGGGAAGGACAATTTATCAGGGAGTGGAGGGATAGGATGAGGGGTAATGGTTTTAAATTGAAAGAGGGGAGATCTATATTAGATATTAGGAAGAAAATTCCTTCCTGTGAGGATGGTGAGACACTGGAACATGTTGCCCAGAGAAGCTGTGGCTGCCCCATCCCTGGAGGTGTTCAAGGCCAGGTTGGATGGGGCTTGGAGCAACCTGGTCCAGTGGGAGGTGTCCCTGCCCATAGCAGAGCAGGGAAGTTGGAACTGGATGATCTTTAAGGTCCCTTCCAATTTGAACCATTCTATGATTCTATGAAACAAAAGCCACCAGTCACCAACTGTTAGGAAACAGCGACCTTGTTGCTCACTATTGCAGTCACTGCAGTGTCCTTGTACACTTGATATTGTTACCCGGAGTTGGGGAAATGCTGAAGACACCTGTAGCAGCACCAGAGAGTGAACTCAAGCCTGGGGCTGGGTGTGCTGCTTCATGGTTAGCTCCCCCCAGCTTTCTGCTGACTGCTCCAGCCAGCTTTTGCTAGGGCAATATTCACTCCCAGGGTTGTTTTCAAAGATGTTTGGGCAAAACTGCACCACTGCTGACTCCCTCTGCCATGCACAATCCTTCAGGCCTCTTCTTGGGGCTCTGCACCCTCAAACACCTTTGTGTGCTCTCAGACTAAATCTCAGGTCACACAGTATGTTCCTCCTGGGTTTATGCTGTGGCAAAACCATCTGAATGGGCAGCGATCCAGCCTAAGCGTTGCTTCAGGCAGGTTGAACTGAAAGCCACCCAGACACGTCCCACTTTAGGGACAGAGGAAACATGGAGCCCAGAGAAGACCGGCATCATGTTGTAGCAGTGTGGACATGGCCAGATTATTGCTAGACCTAAGCAGAGGATGCATTTGCCTTAGGGACTAGTCCCTGGCCGCCTTTTATTCACCAATGCAGATGTAGCCAGGGAAACATTTTAATGATGATTCTTACATTCTACTCCTTTTTCTCCCCGCCTCCCCCTTCTCTTTTGCATTAGAGCCCAACAAGCCTAAATACGTCATCTCCAAGATGTGCTCTCCAACGTGTCCATCAAGAAACCAGCAACAAAACCAAACCTACCAGAGGGTTTATTGCTGCGAGAAGCCATTGTGCAATGTGAACGGAGTCAGCAGCAAGCACAGCAGCCACGGAGTGATGTCCCTGGGTGTCCTAACCGCTATCGCTTACATCTTTGCCTGTGGACTGTGATGGGTTAGGAAACGCTCCCCGTGATGGCGTGGTTGGCTGAAATAAAAGTGTGTTGCTCTGGGATAATTACTGCTCTCAGAGAGTCGTGCTTTGCGGCTGAGCTTCCCCTGGGATTTTTGAGAAAGTCTAAATAAGTTAGGGGCTGAACTCTCATTGATTTCCTAAGCCTACTTGAATCCTAAGTGTCCCCAGACATTCAAGTCACCTAAGAAAACACATAAAAGACAGCCCTTTTGACATGTTCGGGCTTCAAATCATTACAGCTCTGAAGAGATCCTCGAAGACATATTTCTGTCTCTTTGAGTTTCAAAGAACTGCGAGGAATAACAACCCATCCTGCCTTCTGTCAGTACAGAGGGGATGTTCAGTGTCTTCTCTTCACAGCAACTTGGTTATCACACATCAGTCAAGCAGTTCATAAACAAGTAAGAAGAGGGAAAACTTATTTCTGGCAGTATTTTGGACATCCCTCCAGCCTCCATGGGAAACAATTTCTGGCTCCTTTGCTCTCGTAGGGGCATGATGTTTTGAAAAGAGCATCCTTTCTCACCTGGGTCCCATGTGTTGGCCAAGCTTGGGGAAAAGGCAGAGAGCAAACGTTGCTGAGAGAGGAGAGGCCATGGCAGGGTACCAACGGGGAGACGGGAGGGAGGAGGGAAGGTGGGGGGCAGCATGGTGAGCACTGAGCTGGGAATTGCTTGCACACCGCCTCCTCATGGACCTGGTCCAGCTGGAAAAGATGATGTCCCCATATCTATTTCTCTTTCTTTTTCTTTTTTTTTTTTTTTTTTGTGCAGGGCCAAATCAACCTGGCAGCTGTTGCCAACAGCCAAGCCATTTAGAGATTGTGCGTTGGTTTCTACAAAACCATGTTCCTGGCGGAGAAATGATTGATTGTGCTGGGCTTTGTTTGGTTTTGCGCTTCAGGCGCTCTGCTCCCTCCTCTCCCTGCGAGAGCTGCAGCTGAGTGGAGACAGAAAAGCTCTGTAGGAGGCCTGGGGGTGTCTGCAGAGAGGAAGAAGGGCAGGCAGCCAGAGGCTAACACAAACAGTCCCGAGGTTCTTGGTCATAGCCCCTGTTGTAAGCTCAGTTTTCTGGAAAAGAGAAAAAGGAAAAAAAAAAAAAAAAAGGAAGAGTTGGCAGAGTTGCTCGCTCAGCTGTGTTCTGGGGGAAACCAGAGCTCATCCAAACAATTCAAGGGCTTTTTTTTTGTCTTTTTTTTTGGATGAGATGTTGTATTTGATGGCTAAATGAGATCTTTGGTTTGTCTGAAGCACTGCCTTGGAAGTCTGCTGTGTTTTGATGGCACATTTTTTGAGATGTTTCATGCTGTCTGGATTACAAAGCAACTGGGTTCCCAAAAGGAACCAAAGATGCTTCATTGACCTCATGGTTTTTACTGTGAACTCTGAAGTCTGGTGCCTGGTTTTTATACATTTTGTTTAATGGACAGGAGGGAAACAAAGCAAATGAAGGAGGAGACACCACAGGGCCGGGCAGGGACAAGAAGATGCTGACACCTGTTGATCTGAGCATCCCGGTGAGCCGTATCCAGAGGTGACAGATGTCAAGAAGGCCAAATGTGAACTTGCCGTGCTGTTAATTTTCTTTCACCAAAGACAACCATAAAAGGGAAGGAAAGTTATGATGAAAAAGGGGAAGGGAAAGCCTTCTTAAACCAAAAGGAAGGAAGAGATGTCCAGCTGCTAAAGGCAGGGGCTGGCAGTGCTGGTAGGGGCTGTGATGGCCGTGCTACACCCCAATGCCATGAAGACATGCTCCATGAGTGACCTGCACAGAGAGAAGACACTTCTTCCCTGCAATACATTGGGTGCTTTCAGAAATCTCCAGGAACCTTGGGCTCCAAGCCAAAGCCATTACTGTCTTTACCACCAGGCAAGTTGGCACAGGAAAGGGGAAGCAGAAGGAGCAATTCATCTCTCGACCAGTTTCACTGCACGTGAGAAGGCAAAGACCTGGTGGGTGAGGCCAGCTGGCCTTGAGAGAGAGCAAGTCAAAGGTTGAGACAAATCCACAGGGGCTGGTGATGTGTAGGTGATGAGGATGGGCAGCGTGAAGGAGGGACAGCAAACCTCATCCAGATCTTCTTTTAGAGCAGCAGAGCAGGAGATGCTGCAGGGCTTGGAGGGAGATGTGGTCCTCTCAGAGCCCAGCTGAGCCCAGCAACCACTGCTGAAGACTCCCTGAGACCTTCCACTTCTGCACTGGCTTCCTCAGCAATTGGACACTCTTAAGAAGCTGCTTGATTCTGCTTTCAGGGACTTTCTCCTGCCAGCAGACTTCTGCAAGAATTACTGCATGCCCCCTTGCAGGCCCCTATTGCCTTCCTAACTCTTCCTCTCCTCTTCACCATGCTAGTTGAGGTGCTGCCTGCTGATAGCACCTGAACAGATGTTTCCTTCAACAAGATAAAATGGACAGAGGGGTTCCTAGGTCTCCTTGTCTACAAACTTAGAGGAACCTATTCCTTTCTTGAAATTTCTGAATGCCTGATCGCACCAGGATTACACTGACTAAAGTGCCTTAAGGTTTTCACCGTGGTTAAGAGGATTTTCTGGTTGCATTGACAGTGATACCAGCACCCACCTGGATCTTGGACTGAAAGCCCACAGTCGTGAACGAGGAGCCGAAGGTCTCTGAAAAGTGAGTATGTGGGTAGGATTTATGAAGGGACTTTGTCAGAGCTGATGCTCTGAGTGGGAAATCACTGAAACTCTTTTGAAGAAATAAAGAAGGAAGGAGGACACTTAAAAGCTGTCCTTGGTTGGGGGACACTTAAAAGTTGTCCTGTGTTGTTGGCCTGGCTAAATACAAGGTCACAGTTCTCTTTCCACACTGGTATCTGCCTTCCCTGGGCTGGAGAAAGGTGCAGGTGGAAGATTAGGGCTCCTGTGGCCCAGGAGTTTGGGCACAGGCAGCCAAGCCTCCTCTTCCTCCATGGGAAGAATCAGTCACATTTGTCTTTTCAAACGAAACTGCAGTGTGAGGTTTGGTTGGTGGTGCTCCTCAGGCTTCGCTGTGCTTGCTGGGAGAAGACATCCAGGTGATGCTTGGAGGTGCCACTTCAACGTAGGATTTGTTGTGCAATCTATCTCACAACAAGTTTGAGTTGCACACCCGGAGGCAGGAGATGTAGTTTTGCTTCCAACCTGCAGAACATGCAGAGTGAAAGGGAAGACCTGTGTAGAGATAGAACCACATCTAACACAAGAGTAACAGCACCATTTTGCTTCTGCAGATGTTCGTGAGGTTAACATGGATTACCCAACATCAAAAGTGAGAACATTAAAATTAATCAGGGCGCAGGTCTAAGCGAATAAAAGGTGGTGTTTTCAATATGAATATGGACATCAGCCAGGGATATCAGCCAAACTTAGTGGTGTCCGTGCACAGAGGGATAGGGAAAAGAAATATTCGGCATCCATCACAGCTACCAAACCCTACCAAACCTGCTCCTGTTTCTTCACAATAGGGAAATCTGGGTACTCCAGAAGACTGGATACCACCAAATGCAGCATCCGTCATTATAAAGGAGATGGGGGAGACTCTGGGGATATACAGAGCAGCCAAGCCAGACCCCAGCCTTGGAAAACAGCCTGAAACAAATCATCAAACAATTTGCAGTGGTGCAGAGGCTATCAAGGAGACGGGGATGAACAGCAAGAGCTTTGTGACAGATGGGTGTTATACCCACCTGTGACAAGATGGCAAAAATCTGTAGTTAGGGTAAAAGTGGTACCTGTCACATAGCTCATGGCTAATAAAGCTTTTGGCGCCGTATCACATGACAGTCTCATAAGTGAGCTATGAGAACACAGCCTATCTAAAATCATTAGCAAATAACTGTCAACAGTTTGCTGTCAAACTGGAATGATCTATTAAATAGGGTCCTCTGTGGCTTGCCTTGGCTGCGGTATGATGCAATGTTTTAATTACCGGTTTAAACGACGGATTAGAGAATAAATTTATTGAGCTTGCAGGTGACAAACAGAGAGAATCTGCAAACAGGAGAATTCTGAGTGACTCCGATAAATCTGAGCGACAGTCTCAGAAAGGGGATGTAATTTCAGAAGGACAAGCACAAAGCTCTATAGTTAGTGTGGACCCGTCATCTGCACAAAGACAGGATGAGGAAATCTCCCTTGCAGCAATCTGGCAGAAAAAGAAGTTGCGGTGGCTGTTATAACAGATCACAAGTTTAACATGTGTCAAATTTAGGGAAAAAATTTAAGAAAAAGGAGGCAGCCTTGTTGGAACTCTGTAATCCAGGAAAAAGTCTTATACATTGGACCGGGAAGTGTAAACTGGTGTGTGATGGGATGGAACCCTTCCAGTGTCTTCTCCAAAGGGAAGGTCTGGGCTGCTCCATCCTCCCCATTTTTTACTTCAGGGTCCACAGAGAAGCAAAGGAGTTTTTAGATAGGGTGAGAAAGGTTTCCTAGCATCTAATATATAGAGAAGAGCTGGAGAACTGCCTCCAGCATCAGCAGCATCGTTATCAAGATGCATCAAAGCATGATAGAAAAATGCTGTCCTCAGCATCTCATTGGTGTCTCCACTGTGGTTGGAGAATCAACTTAATCGCCCCTCCTGATTCTCTCTGTCTCCTTTCTGTCATTCCCATGTACCCATTGTGGGTGCTGGTTCCCCTAACAAGAGCAGAATCGTGGTGTTCAGGCTTGACTTTGCTTTATCATAGAACGGTTTGGGTTGGAAGGAACCTTAAAGATCATCTAGTTCGAGCCTCCCTGCCATGGACAGGGACACCTCCCACTACACCAGGTTGCTCAAAGTCAAATATATAGCAATGTCCAGCAGCAAAGATGCTCTTCCACTAACATCATGTAGGAGCTTTGCTCCAAAGGATGTTCAACCCCCAGCACACCTCCAGGGTTCCCAGGATCTCAGCCAACAGCAAAAAAAATAGTAGTGCTGAGGCACTGAGTGGAGAGACAGCTTTGCATAATGGTTTTCTCCTCTTCCAGCTGATTTTTCACCTTGGCAAATCCTTAAGCACCACACAAAGCATTGTCATCATGCACGGGGGTGACAGGGGTTCAATCTTCCTTGGTCCACCAGGGCTAGGAAACAGGCTCTGGCTCTCTGCCCAATGCTCACAACAGCTCATCTGGGACCTGCCTCCAGCTCCAGGGCCTGCTCCAGCATTAGATGTTAATCAGCAACTAGATAACGTGCAGACACTGCTCCTGGGAACAAGAAACTCCCTTCTGCAGTGCACAGGAAATTAGTGTAATAAAACTTACTGCAGGATCTTCCGGGAGAAGAAAGCGATTTTATGATACCAAATCTCAAACAAAGTTGATTTTGCCCTCTCACACTCATCCTTATGGATTTAATTTGTGCCCTGTCTCACAAGCACCAACATGTGTGCGCCCAGATGATCTGGCCATTGTCAATTGTAGGCCACGGGTAGCCAAGAGATGACAACTATGCAGTTCTCATCATGCCTCCAAGGTTCTTGGCAGAGAACGGTTTTGGACTTGCTTTTTACTGTCCTTGAAGAGAGGATGCTGTTTTGGCTCCTTTTCCTTTTATTTTGCCCCTCTTGAGTCAAATTCCTGAATCTCGCAGTGCAGTTCTTTTGTTTTCTTTATCTGGGTGTTTTATGGCTCCCACCCTGTTTTTCACCCTCTGGAGACTCTTATTTGGGGTCAATTTGTTCCTCCTCTTCATTTGAATGAAGTCAAACACAGGGTGCTTTAGAGAAGTCAACACATGCCTTTCCTTTTAACCCTTGTTCTGCTGTTTCTCCTAGGTGCTTTCACACACTTGCACATTCCCACTCCTGTGTCTTTCATACCAAAATTAGCATTTCTACTGCAACTCCCCACAAGCCCAGCACTTTGCCTACAGCTTCAGCATGGTTTGTGCAGCCTCCTTGGAGCCTGGTGAATTCCTTGTTTACAGAGAGGCACATTTTTTGGTGGAAGGGATGGGGAAGGGCCTGAAAAGACTTCTCCCTACCCAAAACCAACCAGGCGATGAGGTCCCTGCTGTGGGAGAGGAAATACCCCAGGCACAGGAGCCTTTGCAGGTCATTGCAGAACCTCATTGATGGTCCAAAAGAGACCAGGACTGGAAACAAGGCTACAGTATGGGTCCAAAGTTCACTCAGGAGATGGAGACAGGACGGGAGATGGGTACCTACTACATAGGTCAAGGGCCATCCAGCAGACAGGATCTCGGTCACACGGTCACAACCTGAGTCCAGTGGCTCTCATGAGACCAGAAACAGAGACGGAGACCTACCTAGGATCTACCTACAGCATGGATCCAAGGTCCACCCAGGAGATAGGCACACACAGCATAGTCCTAGTAAAAGGCCCAGGCTTGAGCTTAAATGCAGCTCCTGGACCCATGGGAACCACCTGAAGAGAGGTCCCTGGTGAGACTAGTCAGGGCAACAAAGGCCTATGCACGCACTTAGGGCATGACAACACAAGCTCACTTGTGGAGGAGTCAGCTTATAATTCTGGAGCAACCTTTCTTCAGAGGCACCCTGGTTGCTCCAAACACAGACACATCTTCCAGCACACTTCCAGCAGCCTGGAGAGATCTCAGCCACAATCAGAGTTAAATCTTTTTGCCTGACTAATGACCCCTGCCTAAAGCTTCACAATTATTTTCCTGTCAAAAGCCCAGAATGAACAAGCAAAGCAGAGGGTGAGTCATGCAGGCTCTGGAAGGAGGAGGTGTGAGAATACCCATTTCTCTGACACTGACTGAGCATGCACCAGCCAGTGAACCACCTTCACCTTAATGGCTCTGGGAGAGGAGAAAAACGGAAAGATTGACGTCAACCAGAAATGAAAGTTCATAAATCTGAGGGCCTGACTGCGACTGCAGGTTGTGGTTAAGCGGGCAGATGAAGGCCCTATTCCAGAAGGATGTACCTGGTGATGCACCCACATTTTCAGCAACCTCAGTAGCTCACTGAAAGCTATCTCAAGTCTGTCCCCATGATCTGCAGCGGAGCATGGCCTGTCAAGGTGACAGAGAACATTGAGCTGTTTGGCACCGTAGAAAGCAAGGAGGCTCAAAGAAGTAACTGTGGCTTGGTTTGCCCACACAAAAACCTGTGTTTGAGGCATCCTTGGATGATCTAAGAATGTTCCTGAGTGTCTTCTGGGTAACTCTGATCCAGAGCAACCAAAAGGGGTTTCAGGTGGAGAAACATCGAGGGGTTGGGATGATGGGGAAGGGCTGGCATGTAAAGTCAGTCCTCTCAGTCAGCCAGGTGGGACAGGATAGTGTGAGCAGGAGTCTTGGAGATGGTACATCATAGCTCCGGTTCTCTTTGCAGCGTAGGAGGCTGTGGCAGCACCTGGGGCTTGCTGCCTTTATGTCATGGACCTTTATGTCATGACTACACTGCAGTAAACTGCCCTGGGCAAAGAGACTTGTCTGTCTAAGGAGAAACATACTTCGTAGAAGGGATGGACATCCTGGGCTCCTGTTCCTTCAGGCTAGAGAACAGATCATGTCCTCCCAGTCCTCTGCTCTGCCAAACTGATCCTCCACGTTTTACACCGAGATGGCTTTGGCAGGTGGGACAAGACTCATCCACTCATCCCTATATTCTCTAGCAGAAGAGAAGTCTGAACACTTCTCATCTCCAGAGAATGATATAACTATTGAAAAGAAAGGACTTTGTCCCCTTCCTGTGGCATCTGTGCAAGGCGGTTTGGGCAGGTTTGCCCCACAAACCAACTCTGTTCCACCAAATGGGGAAACACCTCATTTACATATTTTACCAGGGTTTAGGTGCCTCAGATACCCACGTGCACAACCCTGGCCAGGCTCAGGAAGTCTCACCCAAGCCCTGAAACAGAACCGTGGCGGTGAAGGAAACTGCAGACCACCTGGCTCCACAGAAACTGAGCAAGCTTTTAGTGGGCCCACGTTTCAAGCTCCGACTCCCAACGTGCCAGTTCACCCCCAAAGAACTAGTCATTCCAGTTCTAATTGCTGCACCCACCTCTTGACCCATGAAGGGAGCTGCCATAGTCTTCATTTCCTGATTTTAAGACCAGCCATTCTTCTCCAGCATGGAAACAAACCTTGAGACACTTATTCCAGCACCAGTTTGCTTTATGACCCAGCTTCTCCTTTACCTCCTTTCTCCTTAAGCATGTTGTTGTCCCTGTGTCTACCTTTGCCCGGCACGGACTACATTCTTTCTGCTGGACTCTACCCCTGCTGCCTTTCTTATCACCTCCTTCTTGTGAAGAGGCATTTTTTTGGCCTTGCACTCACAGCATGAAGCCAATGGTTCAACGAAGGCCTCCAATGACCTCCAAACTCGCAAGATGAGGCTGGAGCATTCAGTGAGGTGTTTTGCTACGTGTCGGTCTAGAAAGCCCTGCCATCGGAGATGCTGTGTTGAGCTTTGTGGTTTGCTGTCCCACACCATAGCCTTGGTAAGGAGGTGGGAGACCTGGGGTTAGACCAGCAAGCTTTCAGAAGGGCTTCCTTACCTGGTGCATTTTCCACCATAGCTAATTGGTCCCCAGTCGCTCTGCCCGCCTCTTCCTTTCGCAGCATCCTGTAATTAATGCTGTCCTTGCCCAGACATTTCAGTAGTATCGGGATGACTCCAGATGCTGTGGTGAGTTGTGTCCCATGTGACTCTTAGGTCCTCTCTCTTCCTTCCTGGCAGCAGAGTGAGCCTCTCCAGGAAAGACTGGACCCGATAACATTAAATTTGTGTGTGGGAGAACAACAGAGAGCTGTAGGCCTTCGTACACTTCTCTGGAGGCTGGGGGAGTGTTCAAGACACTGGAGGAACAGAAGAGCTGGAGGAACAGGAGAGCTGAAGGAACGTGCAATGCCCTCCTGATACCCAAAAATTAAACCTCAGGTGCTGCACCCCAAAGGGGAGATAAATGCTGTGAGACTGCTCACACATAGGCTACAAAAACCCAAACCAACTCTTACAGGCACAACATGAACTTGGTCTGTTGACCAAGTTCACAGGGTTCTTGTATCTGAATTATGGTTGCTCAGGCTACCGCAAAGCTGATACTTCCCAGTTTTTTATTATTTGATTTGTAAACCAGCGAAGGAAACAGTCCCAGCAGCCTGTTCCAGTGGAAGGTATGAGACCACAAAAACACACTACTCACAATCAGTTCCTGCTAGATTAACTGGCAATGACATATAAAAATAAGCCCTAGGAGAGACAAGGGAAGCGGGGTTTTGCAGGCACAGGTTTGTTTTCCAAGTAGAGGATTCTGAATGCGCTCTGACAAGACAGGATCTGGAATTTCTCCTGACGTGCAGTTGCTAGGAAATGCTGATTCTGCAGAATTAAACCCATCTGTGGCATACAGATTT